>ML791474.1:365989-377520 GCA_009831015.1 Picea engelmannii
ATAATATTAAATCTATCATTTACATTCATTGACCTCTTCCTGCAGGTCCATTTACATCACATATTCATACTTATGAGTTTTGCCATAGTCCTTGGCCAGTTCAGTTATATTTACAATCTGGGGGAAACAGGGTGTTACAGAAGGGGTCAAAGCACCTAGACCTAGAGCAAGGTTCCAGACCTCAGTGGCAAAGGGGCAGCTTAACAATAGGTGAATTGTTGTTTCCTCAGCCTGGCAGCAAAGAGGGCATCTTGTTGGCCCTGTCCAACCTTTTTTACGAAGATTTTCTCCCGAAAGAATTCCATTTTGAGCGACTGTCCAAAGAAATAAATCCACTTTTGGAAGGGTTTTAACTGCCCATATTGCCTTCCAGACCTCCGAGTCTTGGCGTGCTTGGCTGCTTGGAACACGGTTGCAGTAACCCCTGGCTGAGGTGTAGATTTCGGCATTGGAGCCCCAACCTGCCTTGTCTTTCTTTTTCTTTCCCAGGGGAGTTCTTCCTTGCAATGCTTCCTTGAGGCTGCTCCATTCTTCTTCTAGTTCCTGAGGCAACGAAGCGATCTCCCATCCTGACCAAGACTTGGTTTCATCATTATGCCATGCCGAGATATCCCAAAGA
The DNA here is from genome assembly GCA_009831015.1 of Picea engelmannii. Lineage (NCBI taxonomy): Eukaryota > Viridiplantae > Streptophyta > Pinopsida > Pinales > Pinaceae > Picea > Picea engelmannii. The sequence continues at coordinate 366,609 of ML791474.1, forward strand.
GTGTGGATATTGTTATTCTGCATCCAATCTTGTAACCGCCTTAGCTCCAATCTTGGAGAGATTGCTGTTCCTCCAAGGACTGAATCGTCCCAAATGTTGATGCTCTGCCCATTCCCCGGGATCCAAGTGATTTGGGGAAGGAATGTTGGCAACGCCTTCTGACATAAACTGAAAATTGGTGAACCCTTCCCTGTTCTTGTAGGGTAACTTAAACATTTCTTTCTAGGCCCCCGGAAATACTTTCTCCATATGGATCGCTTGCTCCAGCTGATTGGACCGGTGATGAGGCTCCAAAGAATTTTAGCACCTAGAGCCAAATTCTGCATCTGCATGTCTTTTATTTGGAGGCCCACTTCTTGGAAGGATTTTGTAAGTTTCCCCCATTTCACCAAATGAAGCCTGCGACCTGTTTTCTTTCCTCCTTCCCAGAGGAAATGTCTGATCATCACCTCTATTTTCTGGATTACAGTTCTCGGGGCTAAGAGAAGGGCGCTTTGGTAAGTTGAAATGTTGGAGAGAACCGCTTTAACGAGGATTAGTTTACCTGCCAAATTCAGCCAATTGGCACCCCAGGATTGAATCCTGTTCTTGATTTTTTCTATAATTTTATTCCAGCTTGCTACTTTTGGACCAGCCTTAGTGATAGGTACTCCTAAATAAGTGAAATTTTCCCAGCTGACGCTTCCAGCGATCCCAAGAATTCTTGAAATCTCGTGCATTTCTCGTGGGTTTACATTCCAGCCATAGATTTTACTCTTGGCTGTATTAATTACACTGCCTGAGATGTTTGTAAACACGTCTAATTCCTTCTTGAACTTTTTTGCTACTGTTGTGCTTGCGCCTCCCAGGAGTAGCGTATCATCCGCATACTGGGCGTGGTTTATATCTTTGACCCTTTTTGCAATTCGGAGACCAGAGAGGTTTTGCTGAAGCTGCCCAAACTCTAATTGAAGACTTAGGACAGAGGCCTGAATAGCATAGAGCAGCGGGGAAAGAGGACATCCTTGCCGGAGGCCTCTTGAGGCTTGGAAAAACCTTGTGGCTCTTCCATTTACCAGAGGAGCTATCCATAGGCCTGAGATACAAGCCTTAATCTAGCTTATGAAGGCGGGTGCAAACCCAAACCGTTCCATAACTTGAAACAAAAACAAGTGCCTTACCCTATCAAATGCATTTGAAAGATCGAGTTTGACAATCATACCTTTATCTTTCCGATGCAGGCTAGAGTGGAGCGCCTCTTGGACAAGGATGATGTTGTCCAAGATGCTCCTTCCTTTTATGAAACCTCCTTGGTTCTCAGGAATGATGGCAGGGAGAGCGCTTTCAAGTCTGTTCGCTATTAATTTGGTAATAATCTTATAGCTGGTGTTGCATAAGGAGATCGGACGGAATCTATCGAAGCTGGTTGCTCCTTTTTCCTTTGGGAGTAAGGCTAAGAACGAAGAGTTAGTACCTCCTCTGATTTTGGCACAAGCCTGAGATTTTTTGATGAGTTTCGTAAGATCAGACTTAATTAAATTCCACTCATGCTGAAAAAATCTGGCCGTAAACCCATCAGGGCCAGGAGCTTTAACCGGGTGTAATTGATCCAGGGCCTCTTTGATTTCATGCTGGCTTATTTCCCTGATTAAGTTGCTATTGATCTCTTCTTGAATCTTTGCCGGAATCAAGTTTAGAGGATAGGAGGCTGGTTCGCTTGCTGTTGTATGGGTTTCTGTATAGAGTGCTTCAAAAGTTTGCACCGCTGCTTCCTTAATGCCTTCGAAATCCGAAATAATCTGACCCTGGGAGCAGATTTCTGACACCGTTTTGAACTGCTTCCTGGCCTCCGCTTGCTTATGGAAGTAGGCGGTGTTCTTGTCCCCTGCTTCGAGCCATAGTCTTCTTGATTTCCGCTGCCAATGTTTCTCTTCTTCTCTGCAGGCTTGGTGTCAATCTTTTTGTAGTCTTGCCTCTTGATGCAGAATTTCTTCCGAGAGTTCCATCTTTTCAATTTCCAGCTGATAAGCCTCTAATTGTTGCTGTGCTTCTAGGCGATCGTAGATGGGATTTGGCAAAGTTTTGGCCCATTCTTTTAAAGCTCGTTTTAATTTCCGAAGTTTTTCTTCCCAGACGTAGAAGGGGGAGCCTGAGACTGGTTCGTGCCATATTCTAGCTACCAAGGCCGAGTAGCTTTCTTCTTGAATCCATCTTGGGTTGAAGCGGAAGGGGATTGGCCCCAGGTTAAAGTCAGAAGTCAGGCTTAAGGAGATTGGCTTGTGGTCTAACACGCTGTGAGGGAGAATAGCAGAATCTATATTTAGCCGAAGGACGAGGAAAGAGCTTTGGACAAGGAATCTGTCCAGCCTTGCTACAATATGCCCTGGCCCCACCCTCTTGTTTGACCAAGTGAACTTTCCTCTTGCTGGATTTATATCCTCCAGCTCCCAGATAGACATAATGTCTTCTACCCATTCCCTTGCTTGATCCCGAACTCTTGAGCCTCCCTTTTTCTCCGAGGCTGAGAGGGTGAGATTCAGGTCGCCCCCGAGGATGATGTTGTCTAGAGCGTTGTCTTGCATGAAGTTTCTTAGAGTTTCCCAGCAAGAAAGCTTCTCTTCAGCCAAAACAGGTACATATAGATTAAAGAGACTTACTTGTCTTTCGATGTCCAAGTGGACCAGGCTGGTGTAGATCCAGTGTTTGCAGCTTTCATATTTGCGTAGGTCATATTTTTTGGTGTTCCATATCGTGCCTAGGCCGCCTGACACCCCTCTGGCACTTTCTGCAATTCCACTACTAGCATTCCATCTTATTTTGACTTTCTAGAGGAAGTCTTGCCTGGTTTCTTGGATTAGCAGGATCTTGGCTTTAGCGGTTTTGATAATGTCTTTCAGCGCTTCTTCCTTAGGAGTGCTCCCGAAACCTCTGCAATTCCAAGATACCAGTTTCATTGATTACCTGCTGGGGATTGAAGGCCCTCCTGGAAGGCCTTGGATTTCTTCCTGGTCTGAATGACTTTTATGACCTGCTTGAGTGTTGGTTGTGACCCATTCAACACGTCCTTGTATGTCTCTTTTTCCCTCTCTGCTATTTTAGATTTCCTTCCTCTTCTTTGTTTCTTCGGAGTGAGCTCTATGTTGCTATCTTCCTCGCTGCTGCTCTCTGAGTGGATCTCGCCCTCTTCCCTTGCATGCACGTCCCCTGACTCTCTATGATTGTGCGCTTGGACTTCCCCTTCTCCTTGCACCGGATTTTCCCCTGGATTCGAGTTTGGACGCTGCAGCTCGGGCCCCTCTGAGCTTGGATCTGTGACTCCTGCTGAGGTTCCATTTGTTTCCCCTGCTTCTGCGACCTTATTGCTGGCCCGTGCTTCCTGGATGAGGCCCGAATTTACCAGAGGCGCCCGATCCGAGTTCCCTGGTCTTGGACCCTTTGCCCTTGTATTAGATTTTGTCTTGCCTACCTGTTGCCATCCTTCACCTGCGTCTTTTGCCGTGCTTTGTTCTTTGAGACAATTTCTCTGAAAATGACCGTACTCATGGCAACCTCGACACTTAAACGACAGTTGTTCATAGTCTAGTTTTTGAAAGTGATGCCATTCCCCTACTTTTAGCTTGACCGCCTCTGGGAGCCCTACCTCCAGGTTCACCTCTACACAGATTCGAGCACACGAGTACTGATCTTTTGGATCCGCCTTATCGATGTAATTTCCAAGACCGTTGCCGATTGCCTGGAGCGAGGGGCTTTTCCAGCAATGGATTGGGAGGTTTGGGAGCCTCACCCAGACCGGGACTTCCTTGGGGACCTCCGATTCTGGATCGAAACTTGGGTGCCATCGATTCAGGTAAAGGCCTTGGGGGCCCATGAAATACGGTCAGTTCCGGAAGATCAAATCCCGATCCGCTTCTGAGATGAACTCGAAAATGTAATATCCTCTTCCCACTGCGTAGCAAGTAACACTGTTCTAGATTAAAGGTCTCCAGTTCCTTTGAATCCAATTGTCTGTGGTTTGGGTGGAAGGCTAGAGCCCCATGAATTGGCCCACCAGCCCACGCTCAGCTAATGAGACCGCTACTCTCATTGGTTGCTCCGGGGGCAGAACGATTTCAGGGATTGGGTCTAAGCGTTTGACGAAGCTAGGAGGCGCAGCGGCTGTGGATTTCTTTCCCTGCTTGGTCAGAAGTTTTTGGAAAGCAAAGGTGTGAGGGGGAGGAACGCGGGGTTCCCCGCCCTCCGGGGCGGCCATGGACGAGCTCTGTTAGCGGCTAGGTCAAAAACCCTCGCCCGATCGACCGCTCACGGGATTTAACAAATAGTTAAAGGAATTAGTTACAGATATGGATTCCTTCAAAAAAATTTAGTCCATAAAAAAAATAGTTGAAAAGTTTTTTATAAACGCAATGCTCTTTTTTCGATAAGGGTTTTAGATCCAAACCCCTAGAAGGCATTGAAAAGCTCTCTCTGAACTCATTGATAAATTGCCGTAAGACATGGAAAAGGAAAACTGGATATTCATACTTCACATGTAGAAAATTTAAATAATGAATATACTTACAAAATAATTTACCTAATACACAACCAACCAAAATGAAAATGGAAACTAACCTCATCTATCAATTGTAGTGGGATAAGTCTACATGTAAGCCGTTGAGAGACCAAATTGTTGTTGGCACGTAAATTCAAGCTAATTGGGTGATGGTATGTAAATTCAAGCTGGTTGGCTAAAGTACTGCGTTTGTAGGTAATTTGTGGGAAAATTCCATTCCATGGCTTCAAGTCAGATTATCAGTCCGTGCATTAGATTAAGGATCTGCATTACCAGTCTTGATGTTCAAACAGTGTGGGACACAAAAATAGTGAAGATGGAAATTATAAAAAATATTTAAATTTTGAATAAAAACAATAAAAAATAATTTAAAAAAATGTGATGTGATAATTAAAATAATTAAGAAAAAATGTGATGTGATAAAGAGTTAAAAAAAATAAAATAAGCATTGTTAAGATTAGAACAAATTTTCACGAGCTCCATAGTGAAACAGGCCTCTGTCAATTCCTAAAACTTTATGGGATGAAAGAGTGTGTTATCGTTATGACACTAAGAAGGTTGAAGATGAAAAACACTTTCTCTAAGATTGTCTAGCCTATACCCATATTAGATATCATTTTCAAAATATTTGTCACACTACCAACCTTCCTAACCTCTTAACTCAACAAAACTATGGTGATATTGGAAAGCTTCTCTTAATGCTTTTTGAGCATAGAAACAAAATTCTAAAGAATCTAAAGTAAATCACTTACCCTCTTAAGGTCAGATAAACCAATTCAGTCTTAATAGATGTTAATCATCATCATCATTTATAATTTATTTTAAAATATACAAAAAATATATGTATTTTAATTGTTCACTATCAAATAAAAAAATAAAAAATTAAATATATATAATTCACTTTAAAATATTTTAAAAGATAAAAAAACAAGTCAATATTTTAATTATTCACTATAAAATAGAAAATACAAATTTAAATTCTTTTAACTTACCTTAAAAAAATTTAAAAAGGACATCTCCTAAACAAAAGAAATCCAACTCCCTTGATTATTGCAATGAAAATGACCCAATAACATCGTGCGAGTTGAAGCCTTTCTCCATAACTCCGTATATTATATGTTGCATAATTTTTTTTTGGTAATCCATATAGTGTTGCAATTTATGAAAGCTTCCCTTTATTAATTATGCCAAAGGCATATTTACGGATAGGTTGTGTAGAAAACCTGTCAACTGGTTGACAGGTTTTCCAAAACCATCCTTTTGATTAAAACTTGTCAACCAAATCACTTTATCACTACAGTTGTCACCTTATTACTCCAGCTGGAGTGATAAGAAGAGATTTGGTTGACAGGTTTTGATGAAAAAGTGATATATAGTGACAGAGATGGATATGTGAGCACAGACACTACATTGTACATTCTTAAAAGCCACACTGTACATTCTTAAAAGCCATGTAAAATCTGAGACACAGAGCCCAATTTTGCAAGTTACTGAAAATTTTTCAACCCACATTAATCCCGTAGGTACATGTATCAAGAGTAGGATCTCAGCTTTAAAATTTACATTGTTAGGATCTCATAAGATTCCTTTGAATGCATTAAGGGTATCACCTGTCAAAAAGAACTTAAATCGTTTCAAAATCGACCTATGGTTATGAAGAACATAGTTCATTACTAACACTCTAGAAACAACAAATATTTGATTAATGCAAGGAGGTATAAAATATTTGAGCCCTTGATGTTGTAAACAAATATGTATCTCATCAACCCTTTATTTGTCTTCTGTTTTCAAGTAGTAGAAGGACTGTCTCCCGGACACAACCAACAACAACACAGGTAGTAAAAGATGCATCGAAAGGCCATTTCTGTCAGCAATATATCAAATTCAATAAACCAAAATCAAATAAAAAAAAACTAAACCAACAAAATTAAAATTTCAAAGGTCTCAACAATATATCAAATTCAATAAACCAAAATCAAATGCCCAATTAATATGTAATCCTCTCGTCATTTGAAAAAAATGGTTATAGGCGCCAAGTATACTGTATTTATGTTCAACTTTTCAAGCAACACTGCTTGCATTGTTTTAACATTCAATCAATATCAGATCCAGCTCCCTTGGAGGTTAATGTGATGAGCACACCAACTATGCAATCATTTATAAAATGATTATGGCACATAGACAGATTGATTATGATAACAAATAGAAAAGAAGCCAATAACCAATATCGGGATGCCCATTTATATCAAGATGCCACCTTATACATAGGTGATGGCTAATAACTGTCCAATGAGAAGACCTGCAACCACTGTTCTACTTTGTATTTTGACTCTTTACTATGCAAATTTCCTCAATGTAGAACTTATAATATGACAGTTTAAGATGAAACAAATCACCTGAACATCAAATTAAGTAGCAATATTTGAGATAAATAATAGCAAACACCGTTGGTAACAAAGGGGCACACTGGACTAAATTGGTGCACAAAGCTTCTTATCTAAAAGTTTAAGCTCAAAATATGGCATTGGAGTGATTGAAAATTTGATAACTGGAAATTCAGTTCCAAAGGCAATATGAGTATGGCTACACATTGCAGAATAATAAAGCAAGCAGTCCAACACAGGGCATGTGCAAACAATATATTACCATATAACTACACTACTAATTGAAAGCATGATTCTATGGAGAGATTGTGTCATCGTGATTCTCTTGGGAAATAGATAAATCAAGTAGAGGTGAACTCCACGGCAATTAAATTACCAAATTCAATAGACAAATACTCCCATAGTATCCTTAAAAAAAAAAGTCTGGTAAGAATGGGAACCAAGCAACTCCCACAATAATGATATGATGTAGTGTGAAGTAACAATGAGTGTAAGGGTTTTTAAACTCAGCCTTAATTTTAGGAATAAGTTATATTTAATTTGGTTGAAGCTTTTTTAAATGACATGGTAAGGTTTTGTGTTATTTTATTAAAAATGAGATAAAGGTTTATATTATTTTATTGTATTTGGTAGTTTTATGAATTTAATTAGTTTAAAAAAAAATTAACATTTTGTAATATGGATTTTTTCAGATATACTTCATCCAAATTAATGAGATAAATTTTGTTTAAATTATAATTTAGGATGAATGAAATTGTTGTTTTTAATGTAAAAATGAATTCAAAACTTTGAATTATCCTTATCCCAATGTTAAAAATGTTAACCTTTGATATATGTGATTCCATCAACCTTTGAAAAAAAAGGTTGAAAAGATTAAATATAAAAACTTTTTTAAAAAGGTGAAAAGATTAAACCTTTATATAAGTAAGTTTTTAAAAAGATGAAAAGATTAAACCATTTTTAGAAAGGTGAAAAGATTAAACCATAAGTGAGATTAAACCATAAGTGTTGATTTAGTTTCACCTTTATATAAGTGTTGACTTTAGTTTGTTCATTTTAGTTTCATTGAAAATTCATTCCTAAATCAATATCATAAAGGTAATGGTAAAAATATGTGTTGATTTAGTTTCACCTTTATATAAGTGTTGACTTTAGTTTGTTCACTTTAGTTTCATTGAAAATTCATTCTTAAATCAATATCATAAAGGTAATGGTAAAAATATAGTTAACTATGTTTTTGTTTGGTGATATTCCTTTAGAACATGTGAATTTTGTGATTAGTTATGTTCACTGAAACAATCCCACATTTCCCTAATAGCCTACACAAATTGCATAAGAATACCTTATCCATAACTTTTTCGGCGGATGTTATATATAATAGAGAATGAAAAATGGGAGGGGTCTGTGGCTAGGGTTTCCCAGGCCACAGCCCCCTCACTTTCACAATTCTCTTCTGAAGCCCGCACGTGGTTTCTCCCTGTGTACTCCTTCGCCTCGAAGCATCTACATCTCGACGCTTTCTCCCTCCTGCGGTGCCTTCCCTTCATGTTTTTTTTCCTGCGGGGAGAGTATCTATCTTCTCGTCGACCAATTCATGGGTGGATCCGGATTTTCTTTGACTGGAGGTCGTGCGGTTGTCTCCCCTGGTGATTTAGTTTTCTATCTCTAGATCCCTTGCTCGCACAAACTGTGCCTATTTCCGGGATCAGTTCCTTTCGGTGGAGACGGTTTGTATTGTGAGTGTGGATCCTTTTTGACTTAGGGCTGTGTTTATGCTTATGGAAGCGTCTACAGGGTAGTCGCTTGGTATTTTTCCTCATCAGATCTGTATTTTTGCACCGAGAGTCTTATGTTGTTTCTCGTGGTGGTTCTACCCTCGAGGATGCACACATTTGGTGTTGGTGCTTGGCCCCTCTTCTTTTCTCTACTCCTAGTTTGTTGTTCCTCTATCTGGTTTCTTTGGTTTGTTTAGGGTTTAATGTATGCTCAGATCTGACTCATACTGGCAGTTGTGGATGTTATTTTTCTCATATCTGGCAGGGGTTGTGCTAGAATTTTGAGGTCCCATCTTTGGGTGTGTGGTTTTGTGACGAACACTTTGAGGTCCTAGGAGAGGGCGTGCAGCTTCTGGTCTTATTGTTGTTGGTAGAGGTCTCCACCAATATTGATGATATCTGGTTCTGATGATGTGAGGATTTCATATGTATCTTGTTGGGTATGTGTTATATTCTTTGCACAAGTAGTAGTGTCTGAGCATCTGCGCCGGGCGCGCAGGGGGTTTAGAGGGGGGGTGTAGGGGGGCGGCGCCCCCGGTTTTTTTTTTTCGGGACGACATATTTCCGGGACCACATGATATTAGGTGGTTTTTCGGCACATGGTTTTTTGCCGATGGTTTTCTATTTCTGGTTAAGGAATTAGGGTTTTGGACTAATCCAGGTCATTGGGTTAGGGTTTTGGATGCTGCTGGCTCCTATATGTATATTGTATTGTAAACAATGTAACACAATGTATGAATATAATATATGCTGGTTTTTCCCGGTTTGGGTTTCCAGGTGAAAAATCTCTGTGTAATGCTTGTATTTGCCATTGTATCTTTTCTGAATATCAGTTTGCAGTAGATATTGTACAAGGTTAAAATTTACATTTGGTATCAGAGCTTTATTGGCTTCAGGGGGACGCCTTTGTCATCAAGGGTTTGGCTCGGGCCTGTGATAAGCCTTGTTACAGTGGGAGATCTACGGTATTGTTTTTCAGGTGAAAAGAAATGGCAAGAAATTCGAAGATGGAGATCGAGAAGTTTAATGGGAAAATCTTTGAGCTGTGGAAGCTCAAGATGGAAGATCTTTTGGTGGACAGAGATCAGTGGATCACGGTAGATCCAGGTACGACATCTACAGGAACTTCTGCAGATGACTGGAAAAAGACGGATCATAAGGCAAAGAGCACAATTCGACTATCTCTCTCCGATTCAGTATTACTGAATGTGTCAGAGGAAGCTACAGCCAAAGATTTATGGGAAAAGTTGGGGAAGTTGTATCAGTCTAAATCCATGGTAAATAAACTATTCCTGAGAAAGAAGCTGTATAACTTGAGGATGAGAGATGGAGACTCGGTGGCAGAGCATTTGAACGCCTTCAATACTGTGGTAAGTCAGTTAGTATCTGTTGATATTACAATTTCATATGAAGATAAATGTATCAGTTTGTTGTGTTCTTTACCAAACTCATGGGATAGTCTGGTTGTGGCCATAGGTAATAATACAACTTCTTTGAAGTTTGAAGAAGTGGTCTCGTCCTTGTTGTCGGAGGAGATGAGATGAAAGAATATGGAAGGACATAGCACAGACGCATTATTTGCAAGAGGACGTTCCCATGAAAGAAATAAATCTAATTTCTCAAGTGGGAGATCTAAGTCTAAGGGTAGATCTAAATCTCCTGGAAAGTTTGGAAGGGTGTGTTGGAGGTGTGGAAAAGAAGGGCACTACAAGAAGCAGTGTAGATCCAAAGTTGAGAAAAAGAAGGGATCTGAAGAATCTTCTTCTACAGAAGAAAAGACCTCCAAGGAAGAAGGAGGGGATGTGTACTTGGCCTCTTCAAGAACACATGCAGATCATGAGGCATGGTTGATTGACTCAGGTGCATCCTTTCATATGAATCCCCACAGGGAGTGGTTTTGCGAATATGAAAAGTATGATGGAGGTAATGTTTTCTTGGGTAATGATTCGACAACCAGAATCATAAGAAAAGGAAGGGTCAAGTTGAGACTCATAGGTGGAAGGATTAGAACACTGCCTGGTGTTCTACACATCCCAGGTATGGCCAGAAATTTGATTTATGTAAGCAAAATGGAAGATGCTAGGGTAAAAACAATTTTTGAAAAGGGAACTTGCAGGATGGTTTGAGGAGCAATGGTGTTGATGAGGGGAGTTCGGTTTGGAACTCTGTATAAGCTTCTAGGAAGAACTATTAGTGATGGGTGTAATAGCTCCATTGTTCCTGAT
>ML791474.1:399851-411263 GCA_009831015.1 Picea engelmannii
TTGGGATCCCACTGTCTATCATCTCAGATAGGGATAGTAGGTTTCTCAGTACATTTTGGTCCAGCCTCTGGTCGATGTTGGACACCAAGCTCACCAAGTCCGCATCTTTCCATCCACAAACTGATGGCCAGACAAAGGTCGTCAACCGGATGATCGTACATATTCTGTGCATGTACAATTCAAAGCATCCACGCACATGGAATGAGAGCCTCCCCTATGTACAACACAGCTACAACTGGGCTCTCCATAGCTCAACTAGCCACAACCCCTTTCAAGTGGGCTTGGGATTCCAACCAATATGTCCCATTGACATAGCCATGCCATTTTTGACTACTCAGGAAGATTCAGCTCATGTCCAGTCTGAGGCGGATAAGGTAAAAAACTTCATTGAGCACATTCAACACATCTGCCAACAGGTACATGACATCTTGGACAGAGCCAATGCTAAGTACAAGCAACGACATGATCAACATCGGGTGCCACACAACTTCCAAGTTGGCGACAAAGTGTGGCTGCATTTGCAAAAGGAGCGCCTCGCTGGACCCCACCGCAAGCTTCGTCTGCTTCGATATGGGATGTACACCCTCACCAAGGCTTTAGGGGAAAATGCCTTTGAGCTCAACATTCCACCATTCCTTGGTCTGCACCCAGTGTTCAATGTGGACCACCTTCGACCCTACTTTCCACCTCTACTAGATACATCCGACATGGCAGAACAACTCACACCAACAGAGTTAAATCTAGACTGCATGGAACAAGCCATAACTGATCAGATCATGGATACATAGATCAAGCACACCCAAAAACAAAGAATACCACTATATCAAGTTGTCAAAGCAAGCCAACTCCTTCACCAAGGCAAATGGCTCACCAGGGACCAAGTTCAGAAGAAGTTTCCTCATCTCATGGAGGAACTCAACGCAATGGGGACCATTTCTTCCTAAGGGGGGAGGAATGATCTAGGTGGATATTGGTGGCCACCCACCTATTCCACTTGGACCCCCACCATTGCTTCTTTCAGTTTTTTAGTTTTCGCACAATTTACTATTTTTAGCAGTTTTTCGGGTCCTGAACTTCTAGAGCCGTTTTGAGGCCCTAAACGACGTTTTTTGGGATATGTTGCGGTCACCAAATTTCATCATGAAATTTTGTGCAAAATGTTGTAGTCCTCGGATAGATATTTCCAATGGGCTATCATACGCCTAAAACGGAGATCGTATGCAAAAGTTACGACCCCGGGAAGTTGATGTACCAACTTACCCAAACTGGGCCCACATGACTTTTGACGCTTCATCTCCCAGGGTTAGGTTTTTGGATGTCTAGGACTTTCGGCATTCCTATTTATTGTAAAAGGGCCTTCAGAACCTCATTGTAATCATCTTCTCACGGATGCGAGTAACGGCCACATCTCTTCTCAGAGATAAGCTACCAGTGCCCTAGCTAGTTTATTTCCATTCTGTCTGTAAGCATATTTCAGTCATTTGTTATTAATGAAATGAAGTCTTATTTACACTGCATCTCTGTGTTTATGTGTATTTCTGTATTTCATTGTGTTCCTACATAAATCCGGATCAATAAATAAGATAGAAATGGTCTCTTGTAAAAAATCCTTTTTGTGGATCAATGGAGGGCTTCTTGTGAGATTATCTTTTGGAGTATTGATAGAGAGCTTCTTGTGAGAGCATCTTTGGTGTGGATCTATTGAGCATGATTGAAGATCTATTCTGAGAAAGAGAGCGTGAGGAGGATCTCATGGATGCATCAAAGTTTTGGCAATATTGGATATCTTGACAACAAAAATCTCGGAGCTTCAAAAACCCTAGTTTCTGAGGTTTATGCGGGTTGTAATGGGACAGGGCACGTGCACATGCGAGATGTATGAGGAAATGGCATGTACAGTGGATAAAATCATGGAGATTTGTGTTTGAGTTGATGACTGACAGTTGAATACTGAAGCAGGTTCCAGATATGCATTCTATGGGCTCAGATCTGTCACTGAGACACTGGTATGGTTACATTATTGTCTTGATGGACAGTATTGCTTGTTGTGTTTTGAATTCTTAGGGAATTCTTGGTATGGTTGTTGTGATGTGATTTATGTTGGTTGATCGAGTGAGCAGTAATCCTGTGATTCAGTTGTGATATGATTGCTATGATATACTATTTTCTTATACATGATTGAGTTAGCATTCATATTGATTGGTTGTGGAGCGTGAGTAAGCTATCGGAGAGCTTGGATGTGTTGTGACTGGTTAGTGGTTAGTTTGGACAGTGGAAGACAGAATAAATTCTGCTTGTAGGTTGCAGAAAATTTGAGTGTGTGATGAAAATGATAAACCCTAATAGCTCAGAAGGCATACGCAGGTTGCTGCATATATTGGCCACGTACATACATGGGCTATAGTGAGACAGGGCACGTACACATGCGGGCTTCACTACTGACAGGTCGTGTACATGTTGCAAATTGATATTTGTTGAGTATTTTTGCCTCATCTCAGTTGGTGCTGAGGGTGTAAGATGAGTCTTTCATTATAGAGCTGGTGCTCTTGTAGAGTTGTACTCTATTCAGTTGTTGCTGAAAAACCCCAAGGATTTTAGTCTATAATAAAAAGAAAATTGTACATACATCTTGTGTTCTTTGTGTTCCTTGTGGTGATGACTTATTGATAATCTATGTTGTTGATATATGTTCACATCTAGCTAGTTATAAATGATAGCAATGAGTAATGAGTAAAAGTTGAATGTTAACTAATGAGTTTTGTGTAAGAGGGAAGCTTTTGTAAAAATATCCCCACATCATTCACCCCCCTTCTAAGTGTGGTAGGTGTGTCCAACAAACTAATCATTGATTAAAAATCAACTACTACCATTGTGGCCATAATAATCCAACCAGATGAACCAGAGGAGCTTGAGGAGGGGAGTACCCCTTCCATTCACAAATGTGGGTGAAGGGGACCTCGTTGCATTTAATTTCTGACAACTAGAGTCAAAATAACCTAATATGAGCTGAGGTCATCAAAAGAATGAATTTGTCGACAATGCCACACCCCCAATTGTAAAACATCAGATGGTTGAGCAGGGGACGAGACATTCATGTCAGCCAACAATGTCACCTACCCTACGACATCAATCCCTTCAAAGATGAGGTATTATGTGATGTTTCACCACTTGAATTCTGTGATATTATTTTAGGAGAAACATACATGTGGAAGCATCACTTTGTTTATGAATCTTATCCCTACAGTGTCATTGTTACTCTAGGAGGTCATCTCTATAGGGTACGAGAGGTACTTCCGACTTCTTCCATTTCATTGATCTTGAAAAAATAGTTCCACAAAGTAATCTCTTAGACCAAAAAATTTCCCCTCTTCACGATCTAGTCGGAAGGTGAATATAAGGTCACTGTGACCACTATAGCCTCGGCCCAAGACCTTTCTATATAGAAGAAGCGAATCGACAATATTGTAGAGGAGCACAAAGATATTTTTTCACCTATGGGGGTGCCTCTGCACTTCCAAGTCAAGCATTCCATTGACTTGGTTCCTGGTGCTCCCTTACCCAATAGTCCAATATATAGACACTCCCTTCTAGAGAATGAGAGTCTTCCATAAATTCAACATAGCTATAATAGATCCCTTCATTGCTCTATTGGCCACAAATATTTTTAAGTATGCTTGTGGTTCTAGCCATTAGCCCCCATTAATATAGCTCTTCGTGTTGCATATTCACAGATAGAGTCCTCCCACACTTAGATAAAGGTAGATCATGCAGAGAGATTTGTTGAACAGATCCAACACCTCCAAAAATAGTTTCATGACATCCTTTAATAAGCTAATACCAAGAACAAGAAGGAGAACTTCTTTAACAATGCAAGAAACTCACTAAGGTACATATTCAACAAAAGTTTCCCCATATCCCGAGATAACTTGACACAATGGGGAACATTACTTCCTAATGGGGGAGGAATGATCTAGGTGAATATTGATGTCCATCCACCTTTTCCATTGAATCAATATTTTCGAGCCTAGGGTTTTAATAAACCATGATATTCACCCTTTGGATGAGAAATGTAATATAATGCCATATCCATTTGTTAATTACCAACATCATGTAATTATTTTCGAGTTGTATCATGTACATTCCTACAACATAGAATTAATGCAACATATCCCATTAGAACTCTGTATTTAAGCACGCTCGTGATAGAGTAGTACTGGGATGGGTGATCACTCGGTAAGTTCTAGTGTTTTACATGCCTATGGAATTTTGTAAACTTAGACCAATTTATCCCACATGCATCATAAGAATTATTGTCCTCTCACTCTCTCATATGTATTTGAGGTGAAGGAGGTCCTTCAAGCATACAATGGAGTGTGATGTAAATCTTTTTGCAAATGAAGCGTAGCCAACATATCTTTCTCTTAAGATATAAGCTACCCCATTCTAGCCAGTTTGTGTTCTACAATGCTATGCTATTTTATTCATTAATAGAAGTTGGGTTTCATTGTATTTCTATGTTTTTGCTATATTTTCATTTGTATCTCATTTTGTTCTCAGCATAATCCAGATCATAACCTCAAATTTATTTACCTTCACAGAGACAAATCTATAATCAAACTAAAAACACAACTATGGGATCATCAGTATCCCCAATTCTAGCCAACCTTTTCATTGAAAAATTTGAGGCTTTAGACCTAAACAATTTCCATGTCAATAACAAATGATGGTATCAGTTTATTAATGAAACATTCATTATTTTTACTCATGGCCAATCCTCCTTTAATCAATTTTTTGACCACATTAATAGCATATCCCCCCACATTCATTTCACCATGGAAATCCAAAAGGATGATTTTATCTCCTTTTCCCAAATGTTCTAGTTAATATTCAACCTAATGGATCCATATCCCATTGATTTAATTGTAAAATGTATCACACTGATCGATACCTACATGCCCATTCCCACCATGGATCAGATCAAAAATATGTTGTTCTTAAAACCCTTATAACTAGAGCCACTTGTATTTCTACTTCCCACCTCCTAAACAAAGAAATATCCCATATCACTAATTCTCTCCTAGCCAATGGCTATTCTATTTCCAAAATTAACAAATCTTTTTGCTTGGCTCTCCATTTGAAATCCAAAATCCCTCACTCCAATCCCCCTCCTTAGGCCCTAATTTCACTCCCATACATTCATGGTATTATTTATAATATTTATAAAATCTTAGCTAAGAAGAATACAAAAACTCCTTTTAAGCATCGCAAATGACTAAAACAACTATTTATGAATGTTAAAGATAAAACATATGCCATGGTTTCCCTTACCAAATTCCCTACTCATGTGGAAAATCCTACATTAGCCAAATTGGTAATCCTATCAAAACCCATCTCAAAGAACATATAGCCAACACTCTCTATAATCACCTTACAAAATCACTATAATATACCACTTCTATAATATTAAACACCTCATATTATTTGATCAAGCAAATTGTTGATTAAGGTTGGTTGTCATTGATGTCAACCCTTGAAGAAAGCCCCGCAGCACAAAGGTTTGGGTAATGGACCCAAGATTATTTGATGTAAAGATGACTCATTATTGTCTTGTCATGGTTGATGAGAAGTAAAGACGGATGAACTCCAAAGTGGCCCCCTTATGGTGAAAGCCCTCACGGGAAGACGCTTTGCGGAGTAAGAGAACCCATGCTTAATTGTGGAATAATGAGATGAAGGACAATGAATTTTTTAGTTAAACTATCCTAGATGGATAGTGATTTTCATTCCATTTCCGGTGGTATGTGGAACGCCACACAACTCCTCACGGTTAGAGAATTATGGCCATGAGAAGTTGGAGACCCCAGGTTTGGGTAATGGACCCAAGTTTGTTTGATGGATAACGGTATGAGTTATGATATATTTTTAGGTAATACTATTCTATATGAATAGTACATGTCATTCCATTTCTGGTGGTATGTGGAACGTCACATAACTCCTCATGGCTTGAGAGTTATGGCCTTACGAATTTGGAGGACCCTCATATGTCATCTAGAAGTCCCAAAAGGTCAAAGTAGTCAAAGTGGTTCAAGAGATTTTAAAAGGTAAATAACAAAGTGAAGTAATGAGTGTATTATAATTCAAAGTGAATACAAAATAAATTATTTCAATAATAAATTTAATGGAGAAATTAGAAGTGGGTTAACCCTAAAATAAGGAAAGTGGGGCCAAGTGACCTAGAAGATGTTTTTAAGGAAGCTACTTGGAGAGTATAAATAAGAGGCAAGGCTCTCTCATTTTAATCACACTTGAGAATATTGAATATATATAGGTGTCTGAGGTAACCAAGGATATATAAGCCAAATTTCTTAGGGAAGGTGAAGAAAAGAAGGCCGAAATGCAAGGAAAGATAAATTCTTTTGATGGTGCTTTCTAAGGTATGTTATTTACAGGTCATCTCACCATTTTCACTATAACATTTTTTATATAATGATTCAGACCGTGAAATTTCTATTCCATTGCGAAAACATATGCAAGTATCCGTGGTAAAAAATTCAACTTGTGGGTCATTGTATTTTTGGAGTTACACTCCGTGGAAACTAGGGTTTGTGGCTAGTCCTGAAACTAGTAAAAAATAGGTGTTTCGGGTAAAAACGTCATAAATTCTTCATAACAGATCCAAATTCAGTTAAAATAAATGTTTTGGTTAGGGTATAGTCTTTATCATGCTGTGTTATAATTTCAGATCAATTCAACAAATATTCTGTGCGGGGCACGCTCTACAATGTCGCTCTCTAGAATAAGCCTGAATTCAGCAAGGCATGACATTTTTTATATAAATCCTTTTATGAGAGGTTACAAGTAGTGAAACCTGGAGGAATTTCATAGAAAACATTGAAAAACATTGGGTATCAGTTTCATATCTTTATACATTACAGGTACAACTTTATGATCACTTCAAGTTAGGGTTGTTGACTAATCCAAAACTAGGCATGTGAGACTAAAGAAAAGTTTGATGAAAATGCTAGCCCCTTGTTGTTGAAGTTAAGGAAGGTTTGTAGGAATGTGATCATATACACCAGGTCTATTATAGAGCTACAAATCAGATTTGGATGATGAAATTGATGATGGCTTTTGGTTGAGGTAGATGTTGAGTACATGGTTGAGACAAGTAGTTGATGAGTTGGCACATACATGAGGTGTATAGTTGATGATGTTGGTACATATTGATGAGTCATAGTTGATGATAATTTGACACATGATTGGTACATACTTGGTACATGGTTGGATGTACTTGTTTATGGTACAGGTTGATTACAGATTATGTGGTACAGGTTGATTACATATTATTTGGTACAGGTTGGTGCATGGTTGATGCACTTATTTATGGTACAAGTTAATTACAGGTTGAGGTACAGGTTGATGCATGGTTCAGATTTATTTCTATAGGTTTACAATGGTATATCTCACAGTGACAGGTTGACAGTGGTCCCTTCATTCTAACTCTACTTCCAGGTGGTAGGACGGGGCAATGACAAGTGGTTGTAGCCAGAGAACATAGGGGGTTGTAGCCTCCTTCTGGTTGTAGACAGAGAATTGGGGAGTTGGAGCTTCCATTAGGTTGTAGCCTAATAAACTAGGGGGTTGGAACCTCCTTTCAGTTGTAGCTAGAAAACAAAGAAAGTTGGTGCTTCCAATGAATGTAATTTTTCAATACATATAAGAAAAAACACTTTGTGGTTTTCTCCCAATTTGGGTTTCCATGTAAAACATTGGTGTACTGTGTATGTGTATGTGTATGTTTGTTTATTTGTTCATTGCTTATTTACTCTGCAGTTATTGGATGATAATGCTTAATTGATATAACACTTGGATTATATGGTTAAAAAGGATTAAATTTCTCTATTACTGATTCACCCCCCCTCTCAATAATCCAACAATTGGTATCGGAGCAGGTTCCTTCAAAAATCAGTTTAACCACTGAAAGGTAGATCATGGAGAGTACCAACGCATATAAAAATGGAATACCACAGTTTGATGGACATAAGTATGTTTTTTGGAGCATAAGGATGAGGACATATATACAGGCACAAGGATTTCAAGTTTGGCAATCAATTGTAGATGGATACACAGCACCAACAGTTCCACCAACTAATGACAAAGCAGTGAAACTCGGTGAGAATAATTCCAAAGCCACAAATTCACTTTTGAATGGTCTCAGTGATACGGTATTCACCAAAGCTGCACACTGTAAATCCGCTAAAGAGATTTGGGACAATCTTCAAAATATTTAAGAAGGAGATACAAAAGTCAAAGAAACAAAGCTTCAGACTTACAGAGGTCAGTTCGAACAACTAAAAATGAAGGAAGATGAAGATATCACAACCTACTTTTTACGAGTCGATGAAACAGTGAATGCAATCATAGAATTGGGAGAAGAAATTGAAGAATCTGTAATTGTTAAAAATATACTAAGATCTCTTCCTATCAGATTCAACCCTAAGATATCAACACTAGAAGAAAGATCGGATCTGGACTCAGTAAGCATCGAAAAATTGCATGGAATCTTCACAGCATATGAAATGAGAACTGAGCAGGAAAATCCAGATGTAAAAGAAGTAGCCTTCAAGGCATCCAAAAGATCAAAGCAAAAGAAAAAAGAACAAAAAGAATATAACAACATCAGTGACGCCTCAAAAGATGATGAATAAGTGGCCAACTTCATCAAAATACTGAACAAGGGAACCAATGGTGGGTATAGAGGTAAGCTCCCTTTAATTTGTTTTAATTATGATGGTATTGGTCATTTTGATAACAAATGTCCTCATAAGAAAAAGAGAAACGATGAAGGTTTCTCAAAAGGAAAACACACATATAAAGGAAAAATAACTACAAAGAAAGTTTTCAAGAAAATCTTATACACCAAAGAAGACATCTCATCATCAGATGAAGATGAAGTCAGTGGCAATGAGACAAGAAGAGTTCTATTCATGGCAATAAAAGACTCTGACAAAGAAGACTCTGAAGAAGAATATGAAGAATTCGAAGAAGAATGTGAAGAAGTCAAAGAAGAAATTGAAGGGGTAGAAGTTGACTATCGAGAAGAATTAATGTGTGCCATAGAAGTTATGAGAAGAGAAAAGAAGAAAAACAAGAAACTACAAGAAGAACTAGACAAGAAAAAGGACACTCGAGAACTAGAAAAAATGATCACAAAATTGAAGGTTCAAATAGAAGAAGATAAAATAATTGAAGACGCACTCAAAGAACAACTGGAAGAAAAGGACGAGATCATTGGAAACTTGGAAGCATAGGTTGTCACACTAAGAGAGGATATTCAAAAGAAAAATATGCAGAATAGATCAAAAGTTCTGGATAACATTATCAACAGTAAAAAATATCATCTTGACAAGTCTGGACTTGGACACAATCATATAGAAAAGGGATCAAGCTCCAAAACAATAGAGAAAGAAACAAATCCAAAGAGCTATGCAGAAACAATCAAAGAGGATAGGGAGATATACAAGGAAGATTACAGGGACACTCCTCCACCAAGAAGATTCAGATTTCAAAATCAACAACAAACAGTTAAGTCTCAAGAAGAAGAAGGATTCATAAGAGTACCTCCTTTAAGAAGATATTCAACTCTTAGGTATCAATCTATATTTTTTGGTTTATGCTATGCATGTAATAATTTTGGACATAAAGTTGTGAATTGCAAAGCTAACAACATGAACAGTAACAACTTTGAGAGTTATACACAAAAGGATTATTCAAGGAGACCTAGTGACACACAAAGAAGAAGTTACAATAGGTTTGAATCTTTGAACACTAAAGTGGAATGTTACAAATGTAACAATTTTGGATACATGGCCAAGGATTGAAGAATGACAGTCCCTCCTAAAGAACCTCAACATAATAACAACGGTCACAGACAAGAACCTCAGAAAATGACATGGATAAGGAAGAAAGATCAGTATAACAATGAAGAATGAAAAGTTGCTCTACAATCTAAGAAGAAGAAACACGGTTGGTATGTTGACAGTGGATGTTCAAAACACATGACAACTGATAAAGACAAATTTATTACATTATGAAAAGAAAAAAATGGATCAGTCTCTTTCGGAAATGATAATTCATCCAAAATCATTGGAGAAGGCATAGTGCGAATTGGGAACAAGAACAAAAAGACACAAAATGTTCTACTGGTAGAAGATATGAAACATAATCTTCTAAGTGTGAGTCAAATGTGTGACCAAGGTCATAAACTTACTTTCGATTCAGAAAAGTGTGAGATAAGAAAAGAAGGTTCAGGGAAATTGGTCTGTACAACTGCAAGAACTTCAAACAACATATATGTGTTAAGTGAAATTGGAAATGAAAGTGTTGTCTAGGAAAGGAAGATGAAAGTTGGTTATAGCATAGAATAATGGGTCACATGCATTTTGATAACCTTGTCAAATTCAACAAAAGAGAAGTAGTCAGAGAAATGCCCCAAATCATGAAGCCAACCAACACTTCATGCAAACATTGTCAATAAGGAAAGCAAACAAAGACCAGGTTCAAATCAGAGGAATATTCAACAACAAGACCACTGGAAATTGTGCACACTGATCTAGTTGGACCAACTACAACAAAGGGATTAAAATGTGAAAAATACTTTATCTTATTTGTTGATGACTATACAAGAATGAATAGAGTTTTCTTTCTCAAGAACAAGTTAGCAATTTTTGAAAACTTCAAGATCTACAAGGAAATGGTTGAAAATGAGATGGATTCAAGAATCAAATGTTTGAGATTTGATAATGGAGGAGAGTTCACTTCAAAGGAATTTGTGGACTACTGTAGCAGTCATGGAATAAAAAGACAATTCTCTGTTGCTAGGACACCTAAATAGAATGGAGTTGTTGAAAGAAAGAACATAACAATACAATAAATGGATCGAACAATGCTAATGGATTCCAAATTGACAGATATATTTTGGACACAGGCAGTGCATACATTAGTTCACATTCAAAACATAGTAATGCTCAGAAACAACATTGATAAAACTCCCTACGAGCTATGGAAAGGAAGACGAGCAAATCTGAAACACTTCAGAGTTTTTGGAAGCAAATGCTACATCAAAAGAGAAGATGACAGAATGAGAAAGTTTGACTCTCATGTGGACAAAGGAATACTTGTTGGTTACTCAAGTACAAGGAAAGTGTTAAGAACCAAACATCAATATAGCATGGAAAAACCTTAGGAGAAGTACTCAACACCTTGAAACAGAGATAATTTCAGATAATAAGCCTCTTCAAGGGGGCAACCTCCTTTTACCCCACTTAAATGTTCAAGTACAAGATGATTCAAAATGAAAATGTTTCCTTGGTATATATAGGAGACTAGGAGGTATAATTACAACTAATGGCC
>ML791474.1:422782-453411 GCA_009831015.1 Picea engelmannii
GATATCGTTGATTCAAATTCTGTAATTTTTATGGTTTTTTCTAATGACGGCTACGAATTTCACAATTTGGATATATTTTAATAGAGTGCATGGATTTTAGTCAAATCAGTTTCATTAGATCCAAATAAGTAGTGGCATTTCATAGTTGGGGCCATAATAACTAATAATATAAGTGAAACTGAAGTTGTGATCATTTTACATTTTCAACCTCCTACCCTACCTTTCACACATTATTTTCTGGTGAACCTAAGAGATTTTTTTCACATTAACAAGCTCATAATTTTTAATTATTTTTAGAGACATGTTCTTGCGTCTTTAAATAACATAGTTATCTATCGTTCAATGAATAAAACTTTGGTAGGGGAAGAATACACATAAGAAATACATGTGGAATCACATTGTTGGAAACCCTTGTAACCCTTATTGGTACCCCTTCGAGTAGTACAACATCAGATAGTAAATGTATATGGAATATCACTTCCACATGGCCTTGGGTATATAGGAAGTCCCATAGGTACACCTGAAACCAACCATAGATAAACCAATCGGTCATCTTGTTGCTATAGTACACCTAGAATAACGATTGGGGAGATCACTCTCTAGTATCTAGGTAGTTGAGTAGTATGAATAAGAGCATGGTTGAGCATCCTTAGTTAGTGCCCTACTATATTGGGTCAAGTACTACTATTATACCTTGCACATATATCAAAGAGATATAGCACTTGGCACTCCCTTGTCCCCAGGACCCATTAACCTTTCTTAGTGATCTCACCTATGAAGGATACCTATAAAAAACCTCATACTTATCCAGACAACATGAAAACCTAATCTAATAAAAACATATTGGAAGACATGGATGGGCATCTTAAGAAAATTTAAGATGAAATAAGTGGGTTCAATGTGACGTTGGCTAAGAGGCTGGATGAGAAGATAGATGAGATGATCAACAACTTCGAATAAAATTTTCTTGAGAAGTTGACGGGTATGAAAACTTGGGGTGTACCAGAAGAAAACCATTTCACTCCATAGCACATTGAACCACACCACGAAGAAACCTCTCACTCATGACTCTTTAACCACCCACAACCCTCGTCGAGTGTGAAAAAAATATATCAATGAATAATTACATACAAAATCCTTCTCCTAAGGTGAACCTAACAAAGTTTGATAGTTCAAACCTTTCTCGATGGGTTGCCCAAATGGAACATTACTTTTCCTTCTAGCTCATTGATTATGACATGATGAAACTGAGGGTGGGGGTATTGTATCTAGATCCAAAATGATGGCAATGGAATAAAAAAACATATGCATGATATATCGCTTGGATTCATCTTGTTAATGTTGTCTATGCATGTTTTGAGAAAGATACTCACTATTTGGGGCAGCTTACCAAACTATGCCAAACAAGCTCAATCACATATTTTATGGAATCCTTTGAGTAGTTAACTATCCATACAGAGAAACTAATATATTCTTTCTATAAATAATGTTTCATTAGTGGCCTCAAGGAAGATATTAAAAAACAATTTAGAATGAAACATATTGCTACATGGTTGGAAGCAACACAAAGGGCCCTAGAATAAGATACTATGATTAATGAACAAACAAAAAAACCAACCTTCATTGTCCACACTTGTCCTCCCTAGGGTACTTCCCCAAGCATAACTCCTACTCATCCCTTGTAAATTAAAAGTTTATCTCCAACTGAAATGGAAGATAATCAGAGACGAGGAATGTGGAATCTGCTATAATTTTGATGAACAATATGCTCCAGTTCATTTGTGTAAAGAATACAAATTGTTGTAAATTGATATGACCACTCATGTCCTGGTCGAAGACACAAGTATTGATGAGACACTAGAGTTACAAGTTTAAGACACCAACAATCAAACTCAAATGGATATAGAACCTCCATTCTCTCATGAAGAACCACTTATATCTCTCCATGCATTATCAGGAATTTCAATTCCACAAACCTTGAAACTTACAGGTTACATCAAGCATCGAAAAGAGATAGTCCTAGTTGACAATTGCAATACTCACAATTTCATACACAAAATATTGGTATAAGAAACCCATTGTTATGTACTCCCAACGCCCAACTTTCAAATCATGATTGCTGATGGAGGTATGATGAAATGTGGAGGAAGATGTGAAAATGTTAAAATCTAGATGGGAGACTAATAGCTCAAAACCCATCTATTTTATATCGACATGGGTGGGTTTAATATAGTATTGAGGGTGGAATGGCTATGTATATTGGGACCAATCACCATGGATTTCAAATAAATCTATATGAGTTTCACTAAAGAGGGTCATGTACACACCTTTTGAGGGCTTCATGCAAGCTCTCCTAAAATAGTAATGGCTCATCGCATGGAGAAGTTATTAAAGAAGGGACACTCTAGACTTATTTCCCAATTTAATGCCATACAGGTTATGGATAACTCGACACAAGAAATCCACCCAGACTTGCATCTAGTCCTTGACAAACATCATCATCTCTTTGAGACACCAAAGGTTTTACCCCCTTATTGAGGAGAACATGACCATGCTATTCCCCGGATTCCAGGAATTGAACCAAATGTAAATCCTTATTGCCACCCTTTTGCACAAAATAATGAAATATAAAATATCATTCCCAAGACATTGGAGGTGAGGGTCATTCGTTCTAGTACAAACCCTTAATATTCACTAGTAGTCATGTTATTAAATAAGGAAGGCACTTGGTGCATGTGTCCTGATTTTCAGGTTCTCAATAAGTTGACAATCATGACAAATTTTCCATCCCTGTTGTTGATGATCTCCTTGATGAAATTCATAGAGAATTTTTTTTCACTAAGGTTGATCTATGTTCAGGATACCACCAAATCATGATGAAATATGTATACATCCCAAAGACATCCTTGAGAACAAACAAATTTCATTATGAGTTTCTAGTGATGCCTTTAGGCCTTTGTAATGCTCCATCCATGTTCCAAAGTCTCATGAGAAATATTTTCAAACCCTTCCTATGCATTGTTTTGCTAGTATTCTTCAATAATATATTTATATGTAGTAAAAAATGGGAATCACACATAGAGCATGTTGATAATTCCTTGAAACTCTTAAGAGACAACCAATTATTTGTGAAGCACTCTAAATGTTCTTTTTTGGATCACGAGGTTTAATATTTGGTCACAATGTAAGTCAGGAGGGTGTACAAGTTGATCCCAAGAAAGTGGTAGCTATGGAAGATTGGCCTCGTAACAAAATACTATAGAGATTGAGGGGATTCTTAGGATTTGTGAAAAATTATGGAAAAATTGCAGCTCCCCTAACTTCACTTCTTAAAATGAATTCCTTTTTCTAAAGTGAGGTAAAAACACATGCCTTTGCTTCTTTAAAGAATGACATGTATACTACTCTAGTATTAGAAGAAACTGACTTTAATAAGAATTTTTTCTTGGAATGTCATGCTTCAGGGATAGGTACTGGAGTAGTATTAATGTAACAACGCCCCTTACCATTCACTAGTAAAAAATTATGTGACTGCAATTTGGGAAAACCCACAAATGAGAAGGGAATGATGGCTATCCTTCATGAAGTAGTGACTTGGTTCCCATACCTCATCAGGGGCATTTTCAGATCAGAACTGAGCATCATAGTCCAAAGTAATTGCTTGAACAATGATTTTCTAAACTAGAGAAACATAAATGGGTCACCAAGATGTTGGGATATGATTATGAGATCATATATAAGAAAGGTAAATAGAATGTTGTGGTTGATTCTTTATTGAGAAAATTCAAGGAAGATGGGTTAGTCTTTGCCTTATCATTACAAATTTGAGAATGGCTTGAGGAGGCTTTTAAGGAATGGATAGAAAATAATACTTTAAGGAAACTCATCCAACAACTTCAGGTAGATCCCAACTCGCCTATAATTTATGCATGGAAATAATATACATTTCAATATGAAAGGAACATTTTTCTAGAAAACGATTTGGCCCTAAAAAAACAAGTCTCAAAGTATGTGTTATCTCTCAAGAAGTTCCAGGTTGTCAATGGAATGATGTTGAGGCATTCCGGGATCTAAGAATCACAATGAATATTAAATCCATGCTTGTAGTAGATTAGGTTATGTAAAATTTTGGTAATTTTGTCTCTCTCTCTTACATAACTCTCAGTCCTCAAACAATCTCAGTACAAACACAAAAAATTTCAACCTCAAGAGGCATTTGTCCATGAGTATTTTAGACAATTTGATTTAAAGAGTGAAGGAGATGGAGAATTAGAAGAAATACACAATAAACATGTGAGGCATTGTTAAGATGAGTCTCACATACTATGGAAAGAATATGCCGAGCAATGAAGAATTCAATAGTTCTAACAGATGTAGCAAATCATTAAATCATGCGTCAAATAGCAAAAATCTTCAAAAATTTAAATCCATGGAGGTACCCTTTTCAAATCATTAAACATACAAAGAAATGACAAGAAGTGGTCATACATTCATAGGAAATCACTTCAGTATCATAAGCAATACAACAAGAAGTTACACTGAACATGCCATAAAACTTGTTGCTCGATCTTTTATTAATGGTGATATGATACAAGAAGCCAAAATATGAGAGGGATGGATTTTAAAAGAGCGCGCGCGCACGCACACACACACACACACACACACACACACACAAAATGAATTACAGATTGAAACATAATGCAGGGGATTAATCTCATTAATCTTGGAACCTTGAATGTTTGTATGTGCTCGAGGATGTGATCAAATAACTCTGGTTATAAGAAACTCTTAAATTTCCCAAAGTTCCAACCAAAAAAATTATCTCCTTATGTTGATTTATAGATGCTTCTGATTGAGAAGAAACCACTCTTCTTGACCAATAATGCTTCTTGAAAATTAAAACTTCTAGTCAGAATCTTAATACCATCTCTGGTATTTTAACCGTTCCCAACTTTCCAATTGATTTTACCTGATTTTATTGGGAAGAAACATTCTTTTACCACCAAATATGCCTTGTTGATATTGTTGTTGGTATGTTATCCTCATCCATTTGAACCTTTGTTTGAATCCCTACGAGTG
This sequence comes from Picea engelmannii, assembly GCA_009831015.1. Lineage (NCBI taxonomy): Eukaryota > Viridiplantae > Streptophyta > Pinopsida > Pinales > Pinaceae > Picea > Picea engelmannii. The sequence goes on from ML791474.1 coordinate 427,862, forward strand.
GCTCAATCGATTCTCATCATTGCAATGTGGATCCTTCACCATAACTATCGTGATGATATGATACACATTTCCTTCCAGCTGATGACACCCAATAACATAGGGCAAGATTGGCCAATCACTTGAATCCTCTGCTTCAAGATTCTCTAGTGCATTGGTTGGATGGGCCAATGTACTTTAGGGTAGATTCCCAAATGTCCTTTGGATATTAGATAAGAGTTAATGATACCAGAGAAGGACATTCTCCTCTTCGTAATCTAAAAAACATACTCTCCCGATGTCTGTAACCAAGATGGTTGATTATATTCTTTTGTGGGGAGAGCTTGTGTAGGTGGGTCATCATGGGGGATTTATGGAATTTGAGTAACTATATTTCATAGGTTTAACAAATTATGGATTGGTTCATTACTCTTTCACAACTTTCTCTTATAAAACTCTAACATGTTCATGGTGAGGAAATTGACGGGATGAGGTGATTGGTCACACTGAGCCCGATCTATCGATATTTAAGGCATGTGTGGTTATGAAGATCAGGTCAATTATTGTTTCATTCTATTAATTGTAGGTGACAATGTGATGATTGGTGATGGGATGGATACCTGAGACCAACTTTCTTGTTATGCACTGTATAATCTCTAACTGACTTGGCAAGCTATCAGTGTATCCATCACCTACATGAGATATTTCCCCTCATGTCTATGTTTGGCTTCACCTCATTTTTCCAAAAGGTTTTAGCATTTTGAAAGTTTGGTAAAATGCATGAAAACTTGGATGACATCATAATGGGCCCATGTCAGTGCTGAGGTGTCTCTAGGTTCAACCTATGTGTATTTACATTAAGTATGGCGACCCCAGTCTTAGTGGGGTCCTCTTTGTACAGGTGGTGATCCGTGATGGATCCAAGATATGCATAATGGATGTTTCAGGATATCATTAAATTCCTCGATGTCCAGGTGGACAGTTGTGTTGGCTTCAGGCGACACTAAGTGGACGGACAAATATGTGCTGAGTAGGTGGGCAGGTGACTTGACAAAACCAAAATACCATTGTCACGACCCTAAGGGAGTGGTTTTTCTTTCCATATCTCATCAAGCAACACCACCCATATTTAAACACATGGCTTTAGAAACCACCTTCGCACCCCGAGCGTGTGCTAACTCCTGTGTGCTTTCCTGTTGTGACATGAATTTTCCTTCGTAGATGAGGCTCACTTGTATTCGTTAGATGATCGAGCTCACATGTTCACAAACTCTTTCTCCTTAAACCTTGGTCTCATGATATAAATCCATTTGAAAAGGGGCTTGAGCCTGTTTAGGACATCATTAGTCCTCTTTAATCTCCCGATAAGTTCCCAAGCTTTGAAAACTTGGCATTGGGCGCTTAGGGATTTTTTTTCACTGCTAATCCTTTTAGGGAACTCGTTCACATGCCATCCCCTTTTGTTCCACATGATTTTTAAGTTACTCTTCATCTTTTGAATCCTCAAAATTGATCTCATAGCTTTGACCAATATGCACACTAATGACTAGATCAAATCCAATACTAACAAGATTTATGTTCATCACCAATAGTTGGTCACTCTATGTTTCATAAAACCTATGAAAGGACTAAGTTAATTCTTCTAGGACAATATCAAAACATATACCAAGACTTCATAGCATCATGTGACACTTTCCAAAGAAACAAGGGTGAGACAGTGCATATACTAGAGGCATTGCAACAATTGCCAATACCAACATATATTTGGGTAGACATTTCCATGGATTTTATCGTGGGACTCCCAAAAGTAGGCAAAAAATAAATCATCATGGTGGTTTTTGAACATATTTCAAAAGATGCTCATTTTTTTTCACTAGCTCATCCTTTCACTCCTTCCATAGTGGCCTAATCCTTCATGGATTATATCTTTAAGCGACATAGTACACCCACTTCCATTGTCTCAGATCGGGACCCCACATTCACTAGAAAATTTTGGCATGAACTATTTCAACGTCAAGGTACACAGATGAATATGAGCACTACATATCATCCTCAAATTGATGGTGAAGTAGAAGTGGTCAAAAACTGTCTAGAAATCTATTTGAGATGTTTTTCTTCCAAAAAGATGCACTAATGGACACAATGGCTTCCCTTGCTAAATGGTGTTACATCAACACTTATCATGGAGCTACCAAAATGACACCATATGAAGTTGTTTATGGCCAAAAACCCTATCAGTGGCATCCTATGTATAATGAACCTCCAAGGTTCATGTAGTAGATAAAATGATTCACACCAGAGAATACATTATCCATATCCTCAAGGACAACTTATTTATGGCACAAAATTGAATGAAACAATAAGCTAATCAACATATATATGAACGTTATTTTAACGAAGGGGATCAAGTTTTTCTTCGTCTGCAACCTTATAAAAATACATCACTCAAAGACAAAGTTCCCCAAAAGATACCTTTAAAGTTTATGGTCCCTATCAAATCATACAATGCATTGGTCAGGTTTTCTGCAAGCTAGCTCTCCCAACCCACTCCAAGATTCATCAAGTCTTTCATGTGTTATGTCTGAAGAAAGTTGTGGGATCAAATTGTAAAGTTTATACCAACCTACCCGAACTTGATGAAGAAGGTTCCATTTGGCTCCAACTAGGAGCAATATTGGATACCAGAGAGAGCCATTTTCTTTAGCACACGATCAAGGAAGTATTGATATAGTAGAACAATATGCATCCATAATATGCTGCAGGGGAACTGGTAGCGATTGTAAAGTACCAGATCTATTATAATAGTCGAAAACATAAATATTGCAAAGAATAACAACATAACAACACAATATATGAAACCACAACACCAGAATAATGCCTTTATTGATAAGAAACAATGTTCACTTGCCTCTTTGACGGGGAAACCTCCAACATAGCAACACTCTATTACAATAATTCTCAACATAAAACTTCCCATGCCCTCGACTCCTATTTATACTAAATCTATCTACCAAAAGAACATTCTAGAGGAAGATCTCCTAGAAAAAGAAGCTTCTATTAGGTCTTCTTACATTTGAATTATTCTTCCTTATTACTAGGCCTTATTAATATTGGCCTTTATTACATGGAAAATATATTATTCTACCTACATGAGGGGTTAGGAAGGTTAGGTCCCTAACATTCCCTCCCCCTAAAAAAATACCTTGTCCTCAAGGCTTGAGATGAGGAAATTGTTGCAGAATGGTAGTTGGCTCCCAGGTGGTTTATGTTGGAGCTGTATCTTTCCATTGGACTAACGCTTCCTTGATGGTGCACTAGCGAAGATGACACTCATGCTAATCCCAAAATTCTTGTGGTTGCAACCACATGGATACTTATTCATCCAACTTGGGAAGGCTGCTTTGAGTTTGGCACTTAGCTCCAATTACCTTCTTTAAGAAAGAGACATGAAAACCAGGATGGAGCTTAGAATGACTGGACAAAGCTAACTGATAGGCCACCTGTCCCACGTGCTTGAGAATTGCATAAGGACCATAAAATTTGGGCACGAGTTTCTACCAATGGTTGGCCTTGAGTGAAGTCTTCTTATAGGGTTGTATTCACAGAAACACCTGATCGCCTTTAGCAAATTGATGTTCGAAGCGACCTTGATCTGCTTGTTGCTTCATTCAATTCTAAGCCATGACCAAATTCTCTTTAAGGGTACGAAGAATAGCCTCTAAAACTGTAATATTTTGGTCAAATGCCTGGACCTGCGAGACATCGGGCATGTATGAGAGAACTGAAGGTGGATTTTGGCCATATACTGCTTCAAAAGGAGTCATGCAAGTAGCTTTATGGTAATAAGTGGTGTACCATTATTCAATTAGTGGTAACCATTGAGCCCACTAATTTTTCCTTTCAGAGGTAAAACACCTCAAATATGTTTCCAAAAACTTGTTGACAACTTCAGTTTGACCATCATTTTGGGGATGATAAGCAGTGTTGAGATGCAATTGGGTTCCCTATAGCTTGAACAATTCTTGCCAAAAATGGTTGGTGAAAGTGGGATATTGATTAGAAACAATAAAATGAGGCATACCATGAAGCTTGAAGACATGATCCATTAAAATTTGAGCCACATTGGAGGCGGTAAATTGGTGTTGAAGAGCACATAAATGAGCATACTTGGAAAGTCGATCAACGACCACCATGATTAATGACTTATTTCTTGATTTAGGTAAGCCAACAATGAAATCCATAGAGATATCCCTGTAAATAGTGGGTGTAATAGGAAGCGGTTGTAGTGTGACAGGGGATTTGACTGTTTCTCCCTTGTTGCGTCGATAAACATCACATTCCACCACAAAATTGCGAACGCTCTATTTCATACCATCCTATAAAAAATAACGTTTGACCCGGTCATAGGTTTTGGTAAACCCTGAGTGCCCAACTGTGGGTGTAGCATGAAGCTTAGAAAGCATTGTGGATTTAAGTTGTGACTTTTTACTTAAATATAGACGACCTTTGTAGTGAAACTCATCATTGTGCCAAGAGTACCTTGGGGAAATTGGAGAATTGGATTGAAATTGTTGGATCAGACGCAAAATTTTGGGATATTGTAGCCATTCTTGGGCAACTGCTTGGAGCCAATCGGATAGAATGAAGGAGAGGGAAAAATGGACCCTTCATCTTCACATTTTCTTGAAAGAGTATCAACAACCACATTTTATTTTCCTTTCTTGTAAATAAGCTCATAATCATATCAAAATATCTTAGTCACCCATTTTTGTTGCTTCGAGGATGAAGGACATTGCTCCAAAAAATACTTGAGGATTTGATGATCGGTATTAATTTGGGAGCGTTGCCCCAATAGATAAGAGCACCATAGATACACTCCATGCATAATGGCCAACATTTACTTTTCCTAGATTGGTTGGCTCAAATGTCACTTTGATAATTGTTTTTTCGTAGAGGCCAAAGGGCGACCATATTGCATAAGGAATGCTCTAGTTCCTCTCTCGAAAGCATCACATTATAGGACAAAGGTCTTCATGAAATCAGGAAGGACCAAGACATGAGTGGTGCACATAGTTGCCTTCAAGGCTTGAAAGGCCTGATCAACTGAGGGAGTCCAAGTGAAAGAATTATTTTTAAGGATAGCAATGAGAGGTGTTGCAATATTTCCATAATTCTTAACAAACTTGTGATAATATTCCGTTAAACCCAGAAAAACACACAATCTTTTGAGAGTCTTGGTGTGAGGCCAATCCTGCATAGCTTCAATCTTTTTAGGATCCACCCTGAAACCTACCTTGCCAACAATATGACCCAAGTACTCAAATTTCGAGGCTCCAAAAGCACATTTAGATTGTTTGAAGAAAAGTTGGTGCTAAGAGATTAGATGAAGAATTGATCCACATGAGAAAGATGGGTTGTCCAAGTTTTACTATAGATGAGAATATCATCAAAGAAAACTAAGACAAAATGACAGAAGACATGAGTTATGAGGCTTTGGAAAGTGAAGGGATAATTACACAAGCCAAAGGTCATGACCAAGAACTCATAGTGGCCTTCATGAGTTTGAAATGAAGCCTTAGGAATGTCTTCCTCTTTCATATGTATCTGGTGGTAGCCAGAACGAAGATCAAGTTTTGTAAAGAACTGGGCACCACTTAGTTCATCCAAGAGATCATCAATGATGGGAATGGGAAATTTGTCTTGATGGTGAGTTTGTTGAGGACTCAGAATTCATGGCACATGCGCCAATATCCTTATTTCTTAATTACCACGATCACAGAAGAATAATAGGGGATTGTACTAGGACGGATAACACTTGCGACGAGCAATTCTTGAACAATTTTCTCAATTTCATTTTTTTAGGAAAAGGGATGGTGATAGGGATGGGCATTGGGAGGAAGGCTATCGAGGATGAGTGGAATCAAATGATCATGAACACCACATAAAGGAGGAATTCCATGGGGAGTGGAAAAAACAACTTGATGTTTGGAGAGGGTGGGTTGGAGGTCAGGAAACACAGAGGGTGTCATAGTGGCATGAATGGAATGGAGTTGTGCAATAATTCTAGAATGACCTATTTTGAGGATATTTTCCATGCGATGGGAACCTACTGTGATACCTTGGAACTTATACTATTGGTTCTCCTGGTTGAATTGCATGGTTAGTTCCTTAAAATCCACGAGAATGGTACCCAGAGTCCTTAGCCATTTAACACCCAACACAATGTCACAACCACCCATTTTGATAGAAAAATTATGCAATTTGATGTGGTATTGACCAATTTGGAGACACACATTTTCACAATGACCCCCACATTTCATGGAACCTACATTGGAAACCATGAATTGAAAGTTGACTTCTCAGATATAGAAATCAGTTTCTTGGGAAATGTGATGATGAGTAAAATTATGGTTGCTTCCATTGTCAACAAGGATGATGAACTTATAATTCTTAATGTAACTAATTAGATTGAGGGTTTGGGGAGAAGAGAAGCTAGTGAGAGAATTTAGGGAAATGTTGGGTTCAACATCTGCAGGGTCGGAAGGTGGAGTCGTGTTAGTGGGTTCATGTGACTCGACCATAGGGGGAGCCTTAACATCTTCTTCAGAAACATCCTCAGAAATGGCCATAAAAATCTTTGTTCCTTACATTTTTGCCCAGGAAAATATTTGTCATCATGATTATAACAAAGGACCTTGAGTTGGCGTTTAGCCATTTCTGCCCGATTCAATTTCTAGATCTTTAGTGGAGTGGAAGGAGGAGTGGGAGCGACTGGTTTAGGGCAAGGAATGAAGGAGGGTTTTCTGGTTTGAGAAGAGACAAATTGTTATGATTCCTAAGATTTTTTAGTAGCTTCCACCCAACTTTGAGGGAAATCTATGAGCACATGGGAACAAATCTCTTCCTCGAGGCCACTGATAAAGCATTCTCTGAAAAAAGAATTAGAGATGCCCTCTATGCAAAAATACAGTCGCTCAAAAGAAACTATAAATTCTTCCATTGTGCCAAATTGTTTCAAATTTGTCAAATGGCCTAAATGGTTGGTGTTAGTATCAAATCATTCATAAAGTTCTACAACAAATTATGTCCAAGCCTTGTACCCTTGGCGAGCATTTTTTCTCCATTTCCACCGTTTCCAACGTTCCTGATCTAGATGGATAACACCATACTTTAGTTTGGACAACTCATTAGTAATGTCGTACAAACAGAAATAATGTTCCATTTGAGTGACCCAGCTTGTGGGATTTGATCCATCAAATATTTTCAACTCCATGTGAGGGGGATGTAGGTCCCATGGAAAGTGGTGGGGAGTAAAAGAGGTGGACTAGGAGGATTTAGGACCTTCAGGTTTATAAGCTATGGAAGAAGAGAAAGGATATGGGGTGGGATTAATTAAGGTGGTCAAAGTGTTCAATACATCGTGGCATTGTTGACAGGTGGTGGTCAATTGAGTGATGGATGTGGGAAGTGATTTGAGCATGGCAATCCGAGATTTGATGTTACCAATACTATACATAATGGAAGAGATATCACTGCAGTTTTGGTCATGATATTTGTCCAAGGTGGTGAGACGTTGTTCCAAATCTTGGATGCAAGTGTGGGCCATGGGGATGGGACTGAAGGAAAAGTGGGGCTACAAAGAAATGAGTTAATGGCGATTGATACCACTATGATCAATGCAAAGAGAGAAATTCAATGGGATATATTCCCAATAGGGTGCCACAAAGGGATCGGGTCCACGACAAAAACAAATTGTAAAAAAATGATAGGTATGATTGCGATCAGGATGAAGAGAGGAACCCAATGGGACAGGTCTCAAATAATGGTGCTGAAAGGATCCATACTCCTCTTTTTTTACTCTTGAGGATTTATACTCTGATCTGAATAATATTGTGGTGACGAAAATGGACAGATTCTTAACATGAAGAAATGTGTAGGAATTTCACAACCAGAATGCAGGAGGCACAGTTGCACGACAATAGATCTTGTTTGTTCTGTTTATGTTTATGTCCTAAGAGTTAGGGTATTAAAGGTTTCTACAGAAAAGGGTTTTCCCTGTGCCATATCTCTCTGATATATGCTTGGGGTTCAACAATAGTACTCAAACCAATATCCTAGGGCACCAACTAAGGAGGCTAGACCATTCCCTTAGCCGTACTACCCGACGTCCCAGGTACTAGAGAGTATCTTCCCAAGTGTTGTTCTCGGTGACACTATAATATTCAGGTGGACGATTAGTTGATATACAGAGGGATTCAAGATATCTAGGCCGATCCATATACAGGTGCTGTCAGACGCACTTCTACTTGAAGGGGTACCAATAGGGGTTACAAGGGTGACCAACAATGTGCTCTTAAGTACCACTTGTAGTTCATGCATGTATGCTTCCCCAACTGTGGATTTATGTGCTAAACAACAGATCTATGTAGCTTTAAGACGCCAGAATACGTCTTTATCCTAAAAAAAAATAACCCACAATTTTCTGCCAAGGAAAGTGCTCTGATACCACTTGCAAGGTACCATATCTATTATAATAGTCGAAAACATAAATATTGCAAATAATAACAACGAAACAACACAATAGATGAAACCACAACACCATAATAATACCTTTATTTATAGGAAACAATGTTCACTTGCCTCTTCAAGGGGGCAACCTCTAGCATAACAGTGCTCTATTACAATAATTCTCAACACAAAAATTCTCATGCCCTTGACTCCTATTTATACTAAATATATCTACCAAAAGAAAATTCTAGAGGAATATCTTCTAGAAGATGAAGCTTCTATTAGGTCTTCTTACATTTGACTTATTCTTCCTTATTATTAGGCCTTACTAATATTGGCCTTTATTACATGGAAAATATATTATTCTACCTACGTGAGTGGTTAGGTAGGTTAGGTCCCTAACAACAATTCTAAAAAAAATTCATCTCCTTCAATGATCCAGGTGGATATCAATGGCCACCCACCTATTCCATTGGCTCAAAGAACAATTTCCATTTTGGCAGTTTTTTACCATTTTTTGGGTCCCAAACTTTCGAGGCCATTTTGAGGCCCTAAATGATATTTGTTTTGGATCTATAGTGCCTATAATATTACTAAAATTAGATGCTAGGATGAATGGAATGTGTAATCCTTGGCTATACCTTTCCAATAGTGTATCGAGTTCCCAAAATGGAGATCGTATGCAAAAGTTACGCCCTCGGGAAGTTGAGATATCAACAACCCCCGTCAAGGCCCACAAGCCTTTTGGCCTTTCATCTCCCATAGTTAGGTTTTTGGATGTATAGGGTTTTCTCATTTATGTTTTATGTTAAAAATTCCTTTGGAGCCTCATTGTACTCATCTTCTTGCGAATGAGTGTATCCATCACATTTATTCTCAGAGATAAGCTGCCACCACTCGAGCAAGTTTGTTTCATTCTGCATTTTAAAGTTTCAACATGTTCTCTTTATTAATAGAAGTCATGTTTTATTGTATCTCTGTGTGTTTCTTTATTATACATATGTATTTCATTTCATTCTATTTATAAATCCATATCAGCGGTATAAGAGCGGTCTACTCTTTATTTGTTTTTTTGTGCATGTCCCCAATGAGGTGAGGGCATACGGAGTTGGGGATCGAAGTAGTTGAGCCCTTGCAAGACTATCCTCGCTGACCCAGATGACCTCCGATCGAGGTATACAAGAGATATGAAGGAGCAGGATATCCTTTTAAACCGTTGCTTGAAGAATCCCTCACGTGACAGAGGAACGAGATGATGGATAATTTTGCATAGATCCTTCGATGACTGCCACCAACCAATGCATCTTCTTCAAGCAACCGCTTTGGAGGCGACAACCCCTTCAAGGTACAAGTGAGTTTTGATATTCCTGTATTTGAAGGTCAGATAGATGTGGATGCTATATATGAATAGTTGAATATACTAGAAGGGTATGTTTCGGTCCATAGTTTTTTCGAAAGAGAAAATATTACCTTTGCAAGACTTAAGGTTGTCCCCCATGTCAAGGATTGGTGGGAGAATTTTTGTGAGCAAAAGGCCACTCAGGAATATGCAATATTTGCAGTCACACCAACTTGGGATTCTTTCATGGATGATATTAAGGAACAATACTACCCTATTGGATGATACAATGACCATTACATGAGATGTACCACATTGTGATAGGAAAGAGACCAGATAGTGCCAGAGTTCACAAATATATTCTATACCCTGCACACCAAGCTGGGTATCAAAGACTTCGAATGACATCTGGTTCTCAAGTACCATGGTAGTATGGATAGATGCATTCAAACAAAAATGGAGTTTCTGGAAATCTCATCTTCAAGAAGAAATTTAAACAAAAGAGGCGGGATTTTGGATATGCAAATTCCTTACAGCAGAAGTAGGGAAAACGTAGCCCCAACCAACAAAAAAAAGGATAGAGAAAGGATGGAAACCCTCAGGACAACTAGTCCAATCCTCAAACAAACAAGGGTAATGAGAAGACAAAGTAAGACACTAGGAAGTGGTGTGAATTCCATAAAATCCCCTGGCATAACACCGATGAATGTCGCTCGAAGCAGTTGTTGGTGGTTGAGATGAAAGCCTCAAAGTTAGATGAAAGTTCCAACTTTGAACTAGATATGAGGGGAAGCGAATCATTGATGCAAAACCCAATGCAACTGTTGCTACCACCAAGGTATAACCAAGTGAAACAGAAGAACCAAAGGAAGGTGAGCGCCTTTTTCACTCATAGATGTGGGGGAAGGGTACTCCATTACATTTGATTGTCGATAGTGGAAGCCAAAAGAACTTGATCTCAACAGAGGTCATCAAGAGGTTGGATTTTCCAAAGACATCACACCCACAAGCCTATAACATCAGGTGGTTTTTCCAAGGGAGATATCTTCGTGTCATCCATCAGTGTTTCCTTCCCCACAACATCAATTCCTTTAAGGATGAGGTATTTTGTGATATTTTGTAATATTCCAGATATAAAAAGTATGAAGAACAAAAATAAAATGCTAGAAATGGCAAATAAACAACAATACAGCTAGAACAACACCACAATAACACTGAAATGATATAAAAATAACACTAGAAAGAGAACTTTGATTCTAAGAGGAATGTTTACTTTCCTCTTCGAGGGGGCAACCTCCAGTTGAGTAGAGATCTATTACAAAAATATCCAAGCTAGGGTTCTCATACCCTCTACTCCTATTTATACTAAATATGTCTATCAAAAGAACCATCTAGAGGAAGATCCTTCTTGAAGCGAAAGCTTCTATTAGGTCTTCTTACATTCGACTTATTCTACCTTATTGCAATGCCTTATTAATTTTGAACTTTATTACATCCGAATACATTTTTCTACCTACATGAGGGGTTAGGTCCCCTAACATGTCCTCCCCCTTAAAAACAACCTTGTCCTCAAGGCTTGAGATGTGGAAATTGCTACAGAATGGTAGATGGTTCCCAAGTGGAATCTGCTGGAGTTGTATCTTTCCACTGGACTAACACTTCCTTGATGGTTCGCTGACACAGGTGGCACTCACACTGGTCCAAAACTGCTTGTGGCTGTATCCAAATGGATCCTTCTTCGTCCAACTCGAGAAGGTTGGTTTGAGTTTGGAACTTAGTTCCAATCACCTTGTTTAAGCATGAAACATGAAAAACAAGATGTAGCTTAGAATGACTGGGCAAAGATAACTGATAGGCCACTTGTCCCACACGCTTGAGAACGGTATAAGGACCATAAAATTTGGGCACCAACTTCTGAAAATGGTCGGCCTTGAGGGAATTTTTCTTGTAAGGTTGCAGTCGAAGAAACACATGATCCCCTTCTACAAATTGATGTTCAGAGTGATCTTGATCGATTTGTTGCTTCATACGGTTATGGGACATGACCAAATTCTCTTTAAGGGTACAGAGAATATCCTCATGAACTGTAAGCGTTTGGTCAACTGCTTGGACCTTCGAGACACCTAGTAAATATGAGAGAACTGAAGGTGGCTTTTGTCCCTATACCGCTTCGAAAGGAGTCATGCGGGTAGTTGTATGGTATGAAGTGTTGTACCAACATTCAGGTAGGGTTAACCATTGAGCCCACTGATTTTTCTTTTTCGATGCAAAACACCTCAAATATGTTTCCAAACACTTGTTGACAACATCAGTTTGACCATCATTTTGGGGATGGTAAGCTGTGCTAAGATGAAATTGGGAGCCTTGTAGCTTGAATAGTTCTTACCAAAAAATTGTTGGTAAAAGTTGGGTCGCGATCAGAAACAATAGAATGCGGCATGCCATGAAGCTTCAAGACCTAATCCATGAAACTTTGAGGCATAGTGGATGCTGTAAATGGGTGTTGAAGAGCACATAAATGAGCATACTTGGAAAGGTGATCAACTACCACCATGACGACTGATTTATTGCACGATTTAGGTAAGCCTGTAATAAAATCCATAGAGATATCCCGCCAAATAGAAGGAGGAATCGAAAGTGGTTGTAGTGTGCCAAGAGATTTGATTGTTTCTCCCTTGTTGAGTTGACACACATCACATTCAACCACAAAATTATGAATGTCTTGTTTCATACCATCCCAGAAAAAAGAACGTTTGACCCTAGGTCATAGGTTTTGGTAAACCCGGAGTGCCCAGCTGTGGGTGTAGCATGAAGCTCAGAAAGTACCGTGGATTTAAGTTTTGACTATTTACTTAAATATAAATGACCTTTGTATCAAATATCATCATGGAGCCAAGAGTACCCTGGGGAAACTGGAGAATTGGACTGCAATTGTTGTATCAAATGCGAACTTTTGGGATCGTGTAGCCATTCCTGGAAAACGAATTGGAGTCACTCTGGTACAATGAAGAAGAGAGAAAAGAGGGACCCTTCATCTTCATATTTTCAGGAAAGTGCATCCACAACCACATTGTCTTTTCCTTTCTTGTAAATGATCTCATAATCATATCTAAAGAGTTTAGTCACCCATTTTTGTTGCTTTGGGGAGGAAATGCATTGTTCTAAAAAATGCTCGAGGCTTTGATGATCTTTATTAATTTGGAAGAGTTTCCCCAATAGTTAAGGGTGAAAAAGATCAAATGCATGCAGAATAGCCAACATTTTCTTTTCATAGATGGATCTGCCCAAATTTCGTTCACACAGTTGCTTGCTGGTAAAGGCCAGAGGTCGACCCTCTTGCATAAGGATAGTGCCATTTCCTTTCCCTGAAGCATCACATTCCAGGACAAATGTCTTTGTGAAATTAGGAAGGTCTAGGAATAGGGTGGTGCACATGGACATCTTTAAGGTTTGAAAAGCCTGAGCAGCTACTGGAGTCCAAGTGAAAGAATTCTTTTTAAGGAGTGTAGTGAGAGGTGCCACAATCTTTCCATAATTCTTAACAAACTTTCGATAATAACATGTTATGCCTAGAAATCCATGCAAGCTTTTGAGGGTCTTTGGGTGCGGCTAGTCTTGCATAGCTTCAATTTTTTTAGGATCCACCATCGCACCATCCTTACCAACAAGATGACCCAAGTACTCGACTTCTGAGGTGCCAAAATCACATTTATATTGTTTCAGGAAGAGTTGGTGCTGAGAGAGTAGATGTAGAACTCGATCCACATGAGCAAGATGGTTTTCCAGGTTTTTCTATATATGAGGATATCATCAAAGAAAACTAAGACACAATGATGGAGAAAAGGATGAAATACATGATTAATGAGGCTGTGGAAGGTGGAGGGGGCATTACAGAAGCCAAAGGGCATGATAAAAAAGTCATAGTGGCCCTCATGAGTTCTAAAGGAAGTTTTAGGATCGTTTGCCTGTTTCATACAAATCTAGTGGTAGCCAGAGAGAAGATCAAGTTTAGTAAAGAACTGGGCACCACTCAATTCATCTAAGAGGTCATCAATGACAGGAATGGGAAATTTGTCTTTAATGGTGAGTTTGTTGAGGGCTCGAAAGTTGGGACAGATGCTCCAATAACATTATTTCTTCAGGACCATGACCAAAGGAGAAGAGTAGGGGCTCATACTAGGGCGGATAATGCCTGCATTAAAAAGTTCTTGATCCATTTTCTCAATTTCATTTTTTTGGGAAAAGGGGAGACGATAGGGATAAACATTGGGAGGAAGGCTTCCTGGTACAAGGGGAATGGAATGATCATGAACACCACGGGAAGGAGGGAGTCCCTGGGGAGTGGAAAATACCATTTGATATTTAGAGAGGATGAATTGGAGGTCTTGCGACACAGAGGGTGTCTCAGTTGCTTGTATGGCATGGATTTGGGAAATAAATCCAGAATGACCTTTTTTTAGAAGCTTTTCCATGCGATGGGAACTAATGATCTTAGGGGAACCGATGGTGATGCCTTGGAACTTATAGTGTTGGACCTCCTGGTCGAATTGCATGGTTAATTCCTTAAAATCCATGAGAATGGGACCCAAAGTCCTTAGCCAGTATGCACCCAACACAATGTCACAACCACCCATGTCGATAGAAAATATATGAGATTTCAGGTGGTAATCACCAATTTGGAGACTCACATTTTCACAACGCCCTCCAAATTTCACGAAGCCGCCATTGGAAATCATGATTTGGAAATCATTGAATGAATGGATATATCAATGAGTTTCTTTGGCAATGCGGCGATGAATAAAAGTATGGGTGCTTCCACTATCAACAAGAATGATGACCTTCCTATGCTTGATGTAACCAATTAGCTTGAGGGTTTGGGGAGCAGAGAAGCCAGTGAAAGAATTTAGGGAAATGACCGGTTCTACTTCAGGAGGGTGTGAGGGAGGGGTTATGTCAGTGGGTTCAGGTGACTCAGACATAAGGGGAGTTTCAACATCCTCTTCCAAAATATCCTCCAAGATGGCCATAATTTTTTTTTTCCTTACACTTGTGGCCCAGAAAATATTTCTCATCACAATTATAACAAAGGCCTTTGAGTTGGCATTCATCCATTTCTGCCGTGGTCAATTTTTGGATCTTTAGTGGAGCAAAAAGAGTAGTGGGATCCATTGGTTTAGTGCAAGGAATAAAGGAGGGTTTCTGGTTTTGAGAAGAGACAAACTGTTGTGCTTCCTTATCTCTTTTAGTATCCTCCACCCAACTCTGAGGCCGAGTCATGAGGACATGGGCACGAATATCAGCCTTGAGGCCACTGATAAAAAATTCTCAGAAAAAAGCATCAAACATGCCCTCTGTATGAAAATCTAGTCGCTCAAAAGCATCTATAAAGTTTTCCATTGTTTCAGATTGTTTCAACTTTGTCAAGTGGCCTAAATGGTTGGTTTTAGTGTCAAAGCGTTCATAAAGATCTTCCGCAAAGTGTGTCCAAGAAACATACCATTGACGGACAATTTTTCTCCATTACCACCATTGCCAACGTTCTTGATCTAGATGGACAACACCATACCAGAGTTTGGCCAAATCATCTATAATGTCGTACAAAGAGAAATAATGTTCCATTTGAGTTACCCAACCAGTGGGATCTGAGCCATCAAATTTGGTCACATCCACCTGTGGAAGGCGTAGCTCACGCTGAAAGTGATGGGGATGAAAATTATGGGAATGCAAGGAAGTTTCAGTTTAGTATGCAAAGGGGGGTCAGATAACGGGGGATCTGCAGGGATATGCATCTTGGTGCAGATCATCAAAAGGACATATTCAATATGGGTAGTCATGTCTTGTTTGAGGTCTTCCTTGAGTTCGGTGATTGATGCAGCGATGGAGGAATCCATGTTTTGATTTATGGTGGAAATATTGGCATTGAGCTGTCTCACTTCTTGTTGGGTCTCTGTGAAATTAGATTGCAAGGTATTGAAGCGATCTTCCAAGTCTTGGATATGGGTATGGGCCATGACGATGAGGGAACCTAAAAGGGGCAGGTGGGGTCAAAAATATTGCTAAAAAATGATAGGGATGAAGGTGATAAGGGAGAAGAGATAAATCCAATGGAATAGGTCTCAAATAATGGTGCAAAAATTTTCAGATTTTTTTTACCTACGGAGTTATGCTCTCGTCTGAAGAATACTACAGTGATGAAATGCCCAAATGCTTAAACAAAAAGAAATGTGTAGTGATTTGACAACTCGAACATCGTTGCGTGGCAATAGATCTTGTATGTTTTATGTTTTGTTTCCATCCCCAAGGGTTAGGTATTCAAGGGTTCTACAAACAAGGGTTTTCCCTGTGCTATAGCTCTATGATATATGTGCGGGGTCCAAAAATAGTACTCGGCCCAATATCTCAGGGAACCAACTAAGGAGGCTAGACCATTCCCTTAGCCATACTACCCGACTACCTAGGTACTAAAGAGTATATTCCCGACTGTTTTTCTCGATGACACTATAGCAGTCAGGCGGCCGATCGGTTTATCTAAAGAGGGCTTCAAGAAATCTAGTTCGATCCATATACAGGTGTTGTCTGATGCGCTACCACTCGAAGGGATACCAACAGGGGTTACAAGGGTGGTCAGTAGGTGTGCTCTTAAGAAACACTTGTATTTCCTGCATGTATGAATCCATCAACTGCGGGTTTATGCACGTAACGACAGATCTATGTAGCTTAAAGACGCTGGAATACGTCTCTACCATGAAACAAATTAACCCACAATTTTTTGCTGAGGAAAGTGCTCTGATACCACTTGCAATATTCCAGATATAAAAAGTATGCAAAACATAAATAAAATGCTAGAAATAACAGATAAACAACAATATAAACAGAACAACACCACAATAACACTAAAATGATATCAAAATAACACCAAAAAGAGCACTTTGATTCTGAGAGAAATGTTCACTTTCCTCTTTGAGGGGCAACCTCCAGTCGAGTAGATCTCTATTAAAATAATATCCAAGCTAGGGTCCTCACACCCTTGACTCCTATTTATACTAAATATGTCTATCGAAAGAACCATCTAGAGGAATATCCTTCTAGAAGCGGAAGCTTCTATTAGGTCTTGTTACATTCAAATTATTCTACCTTATTGCAAGGCCTTATTAATTTTGACCTTTATTACATATGAATATATTGTTCTACCTACGTGAGGGGTTAGGTCCCTAACATATTTTCCCCCTTGAAGTTTGTGATGTTATTTTAAGCCAACCATACTTGTGGAAGCATCATTTTGTATATGAGTCTAGACCTCATAGTGTTATTATTACTTTGGGTAGACAATTGTACAGGATAACAGAGGTAGTTCTACCTATCGCCATTTCTTTGATCTCTGCTAAGCAATGTAGGAAGGTCATTTCCTAGACCGGGAATTTTTCCTTCTTCATGATTTACTCTCAAAGTGAATAGAAGGTATTCACCACATCCATGGATTCTACATAGAGCCTCTCTATGCAAAAAAAGCAGCTAGAAAAGGTCATGGAAGATTACAAAGACATATTCTCCTCACCCACCGGGGTACCTCTACACTGTCAGGTCAAGAATTTAATATATCTAATCCCCAGTGCACTGTTACCCAATGGGCCAATAAATCACTGCTCTCTGATGGAAAATGAGGAAATCAAGTGTCAGATCCAAGATTTTCTTCAAAAGGGGCACTTCCAATCCAAATCCTCACCATGCATAAACCCAATTATACTCGTGTAGAAGAAAGATGGGACTTGGCTACTATGTATTGACTACATGGCCCTAAAAAAAATCATAGTCAGAAATTGGTACCCAATTCCCCGAATTGAAGACCTTATTGACCAACTCAAGGGGGCCAAGTACTTCAGTAAGATTGATCTGAAGTCCAGCTACTACCAGGTCCCAATATAACAGACTGATGTATGGAAGACTTCTTTCAAGTCCAAAGAAGGTATTTTCAAATGGCTAGTTATGCCCTTTGGTTTAACAAATGCTCCAACATGTTTCATGAGGTTTATGAGTGATATATTTCAACCCTTCACCAATTATTTTGTGGTGGTATATATGGATGAAATAATAATCTTCAACAATAATTGGGTAGAACACTTGCATCATATTCAACATGTCCTTCACACTCTCGGACAACACAAAATATATGCTAACTTAAAAAAATGCTCCTTACAACATGAGCATGGTCCAATACCTAGGCTACATTTTTTATGAGCATGGTGTTCATGTGGATCCAGCCAAGATCCAGGTCATTCATGACTGGACAACCCCAACCACACTGACTGAACTTTGAATTTTCTTAGGACTTTCCAACTTCTATCGCACATTTCTGTTAGGATTCTCCCATATTGCATGGGCCCTCAACCAAGTGACCAAGGGTGGTAGAAAGGAAAATCTTGTGTGGGGGAAGTCACAACAACAAGCATTTGGTGATTTGAACCATCACTTGTGCTCAACCCCAAGACTCTCCTTACCCGATATGAAACAACCTTTCGAGATTGAGACCGATGCTTCAAACTATGTTGTGGGAACAGTTCTCACTCAACACAGTTATCTAGTGGCATATTATAGTGAGACACTATCAGATGTCATTCGTAGTACCCACCTATGACAAATAAATGTATTCCATTGTGAAATACTGCCACAAATGAAAGCATTACATTCTCGAGAAGGATAAAATCATCCACACTGATCACAAGCCTCTATAGTTCATACAAACACAAGGAAAATTCTCGAACGACTGCCATCAAAAGTGCTTCACATACTTGCAATAGTTCCATCTCAACATCAACTATAAGGAAGGGGGAACCAATCGTGTCGTTGACTTCCTCAGTTGACCTCTAGTTGTTTCCCTAAGAATGGTGCTCCACTCCCATGGACATGAGCCTCGTAGTGGGCTTAACTCTACAATAGAGATCCTGACTTCACTACCACATACCAGTTGCAAGGCATAGGCAAAACTGTCACTGACTTTCACCTTTAGGAATGGTTTTTATTCCATTTGGGCCACCTATGTGTTCCTTCGAGCAAGCGCGTGAAGCTGATTTGGGAAGATCACTATAGTCGGATGGCAGGACATTTTGGCATAAAAAAGACCATGGAAGTACTACAAAAGTATTTCTATTGGCCGAAACTTCGACATGATGTCAACAAATATTTTAGGTCCTGCACTGCATGTGTCATTTCCAAACCAACCACTAAGAAGAAAGGCCTGTACACCCCTCTTCCTACTCCTGACGGGCCTTCAGAATCCATCTTGATCAGTTTTCTAAGATGGCCATTTTGACAGCCTGTAAGAAGAGTATCACAACAGAGGCCTGGCCGAAACTTCGACATGATGTCAACAAATATTTTAGGTCCTGCACTGCATGTGTCATTTCCAAACCAACCACTAAGAAGAAAGGCCTGTACACCCCTCTTCCTACTCCTGACGGGCCTTCAGAATCCATCTTGATCAGTTTTCTAAGATGGCCATTTTGACAGCCTGTAAGAAGAGTATCACAACAGAGGCCACTGCCAAGATTTTATTTGAACGAGTGTGGGTACATTTTGGGATACCACAAACCATCATCTCAGATTGGGAAAACAAGTTCCTCAACACATTTTGGTCAAGCCTCTGGTCACTGTTGGAAACTAAGCTCACCAAATCCATTTTCTTCCACCCCCAACCTGATGGCCAGACAGATGTCATCAGTCATATGATCATTCATATCTTGTGCATGCACAACTCCAAACAACCACACACATGGGATGAGAGTCTCCCCTATGTTTAGCACAACTACAATATATCTCTCCATAGTTTGACAAACAACAACCCATTTCAGATGGGGTTGGAATTTCAACCATTGGGTCCCAATCATGCCGCATTTCCCCTTACAAACACATACAAAAAATATTCTCATATTTAGTATGAGGCCGAAAAATCCACCAAGTTCATTGAATGAATTCAACACATCTGCCAACAGGTCCATGACATTTTGTAGAAATCCAATGATAAGTACAAGTAGCATCATGATCAACACCAGGTGCCACATAAGTTTCAGGTGGGAGACAAGGTCTAGTTGCATTTGTAGAAAGAGAGCCTTATAGGGCCCCATCAAAAGATTCTCCCACTTCACTATGGACCTTACACCATCACCAAGGTTGTGGATGAAAATGATTTTGAGCTAAGTATTCCCCCCTTCCTTATCCTGCACCCAGTGTTCAATGTGGACCTCCTTCGCACATACTTCCCACCATCATTGGACACATCAAAGATCGCAGAGAAGTTGACATTGACAGAGCTCAACCCTGACTCCATGGAAAGGAATCCATTGATAATATCATGGACACTTAGATAAAGGGCACTCGCCAATAGAGGATCCAACTTTATCGGGTTGTCAAAGCAGGGAAGCTCTTGCACCAAGGAAAGTGGCTAATTCAAGGATAAGTTCAATAAAAGTTTTCCCATATGAAGGGGCCAGTTAACACAATGGAGAACATTGCTTCCTAATAGGATAGGGCTCATCCAAGTGGATATCGGTGGCCACCCACCTATTTCATTGTCTCAAAAAACAATTTTCCATTTTTGTAGTTTTTTACAGTGTTTTGGGTCCCAAACTTTCGAGGCCATTTTGAGGCCCTAAATAATGTTTTTTTGGCTCAATGTATTGAGTTACCCAAATAGATATCGTATGCAAAAGTTACTCCCTCAGGAAGTTGATGTATCAACTACCCCATCGGGGCCCACAAACCTTTTGGTGTTTCATCTCTCGGAGTTAGGGTTTTCTCATTTATGTTTTAGGTTAAAAAGGCCTTTGGAGCCTCATTGTACTCATGTTCTTATGAATGAGTGTAGCTGCCACATCTCTTCTCAGAGATAAGCTGCCACCATTCGAGAAAATTTGTTTCATTTTTCATATTATAATTTCAACATGTTCTCTTTATTAATAGAAATCAAGTTTTACTGTATCTTTGTGTGTTTCTTTGTTATATATCTATATTTCATTTCGTTCCATTTATAAATCCAAACCATTCAAACTTGAGGAAAACACTTCTTTCGAATGGGGAGGGCATATTAGGGTCCTACCCTAACCCCTTAAATACTTTATTAATGTATGAGGCCACATCCCTTGAATAACACCCATTAAATAGTTAGTTAATAGTCATTCATTCTAATAAAGGGTCCTTTTTAGAAATAAGAACCAAACTTATTGGTTGAACCTCATTATAAGTGGCCCATAGGTAGTTAAAATTCTCTATGGGTATCTATATATTGAGTAGAAGGTTATGTATTGTTTTGTTAATATATTTATTGTATTTGGAGCATTGTTATTGGAGGTTGCCCCCTTAAAAAGGTAAGTGAACATAACTCTATATATTCTTATCTCTCTTTCCTCTTATGTTCTCAGGTTTTTCGCCGCATTTCATGTGATTTATCTAAAGTTTTAGGTTAAGTACACTACAAAGAATGAAATTAAACCATTACCATGAACACAAATGTCTGTGTTCCTTTGTTCCTTTGTGTGATTTATGTGTGCATGCTGCTATGTTCCTTTTATTTTCATCTCTATCAAATTTTCATTTCCTAACAACTTGTATTAGAGAATAAGGTGAATGGTCACTTATGTGAAGAGAAAACGCTAAGGTTGCACGCAAAAAAGAAGGAAGGTTGGTCGTTGGAGCAGAGCCAAGAGAGGTTGTGCGCAGAAAATAAAGGCTAAGCCGTGAAGACATTAAGAGAAAGGATCGAACCATGAGTCTGTGAGGAGAAGAACTGTGAAACCATAGTATCCTTGGTGAACAAGGGGAAATGTGCATGGAAAGGGTATCGACAGGCTCAAGGTACCTGGAGAGCCTATAATTGATTGAATTATTGTCAATCGCTGTAGTGACTGAGTCATGGGTTGGAGTTGCAAAGTGAAGACCACTCATCACATATAATGAACCATTCACAAATCGAGGATAATGCTCGAAGATATGATATTGGTTGCATAGAGGAAACTTCCAGAAAGAAATAAGAGGTGAAAGTTGCTTCCATGGAACCAGATTGTGGAGGTTCCCACCAGAGGAGAAGCAGGTTTTTTTAACCATTGTCAACTATCACGAGTTCTAGTCACATAATGCTAGAGTGATACATTGTGGCAAATGTTGGTGTTTTTGAGGTCGAAGAAACGAGTTTTGAGAGTAGCATTGGGTTGGTAGAGTAAAGGGTAGTAGATTGGACTGGTGGACGTGGTCATGGATGGGGATGTGTAAGAGGGTGTGGCTGCGAAAACCAGGCACCAAATCATGGAGACCATTCTAGGTCCCCAACTGGAGGACGATATCATGCTCGTATAGTAGAATATGAGTGAGGAGAGGCTCTAGGATACTTCTAATGCTACGACGAGACGTGGTTTTCTAGAGAAGCCCACAAGGCTTGGTCAAGTTTTGACAAGAGGATAACAACATGTCGAGATATCAATAATGAAAAATAAATAAATAAATTAATAGAGTTGAATGCAAATGGGCATGTGACTATAAGACATGGTTAGGCATGGGTACCCCATGTTTGAAATTTCATTGGTAAAATCTAGACGTAGACCTAGGTGATAGGGTAGAGTATGTGAGATTCCCAGATACCTTGACTTTAAGGGTGTTTTAGAATGATTTGGTCATGGTAAATCTCAAGTCAAGTTTAAAGGTGGGAATGCTAGGTTAAACTTGACTCAATGAAAGAGTCAAAGTTATTAGGTCAACAATAGTGGTTTTGGGCACATGGTTTTGGTAGCCGTGGATTATATGTAATGAAAGCCTTTAAAAGGCTTATGATACTCCATTGTAATGTGCCAAATGTTAAGTTGTGAAGGCTTACTTGGAAAACGCAGAAGTTAGATAACTTTATCGGATTTGGTTAAGGGCAATAATAAATCTATTGTTGATTGTTTTTCACTTAAGAATTTTTGAGAATATATTTTATATGCTATGTTCCTTTTACTTTTACTTTTATTTTTATGTTTCTCATTTTTATTTCTTAACACATAAATTGGATCTTTGGATCACCAAGATTAATTAATGTGAAAGTAATGTTGAGGCTATCCATGCAATTAAAAAGAAAAAAAAATTACTTTGTTTAGAATACACTTCGCTTCTCTATATAATGAATCTTCACACCATTTTCCCTTTTTCCTTTGTGCTTGTTATAGCCATAATCAAGTCTCTTAAATACGACGAACAGTGTGGCAGAATTGTGTATCTAATTTTTGAATCTGGCAGCACTCATGCCTTTAATATATGATCACGCAATTTTTATCCCGGCCAATTCCATGGAGCAATGATGGGGACTCCCAACAATCTTGTTTCCAGCAACTCAGGCTTTGAATCTCTTTCAAGTATTGCCATGACTGGAGCACGCACAAACAAGCAGAGATAAACAACAATATCTGTAATGGCGATAAGGGCATTGCATCGAAAAATGTTTTAATGATCAGAGAGATACAAAACCACCATGCAAAAGTTATCGAATTATCACACCCATGATCAAAGCTGGAGAACATTAAACCCATCAAACACGATTAGGATTCTAAAGCGTATGATAACACACTGGTGAAACTCGAGCTCAAGTTTATATATATATTAAAAAGAAAACAATTTGATATCTGAACATATCTTATTCTTTTTAGATTTGAACTTATGATTTTTTAAAAAGAAACATATGTTCTTAATCATTATGTTTACTAAAATTTTAATAGAAAAAGATATACAAAGTGAGAAAATGAGGTTTTTCAATTCAAAACTATTTACTTATGGTAATATCAATTCTATTTTTTTTTATAGTAAATATTTTTTTATGCATACTGTTTTTCTTTTATTATTATATTGATCTGATAAAATCTTAGATTTTTGTTACAATTTCTCTATTTCTTTTTTAATTACAATTTCTTTATTGCTTTTTCTAATAATCAGTGATTTGATAATAAATTTTATCCTTCAATTTATTATTTTTAATCCATTTTATGTTATTACTAAACAAATTCTTATGTGGAGAAATAATCTTTGCTTGCATTCATAATTTATTCTTATTTCTATGTTTTATTTTGATCATATATATATCTATAATAAATTAACATAATGATTTTATTTTAAAAATTAATATATAATTTTTAAAAATAACATGCATATTTCTTCTAATATGATTGAGTAAGAGAATTCTAATATAAATGAGTATAATTGAATAAGAGAATTGTACATTAACTTATAGTTCCTCTCTAAAGAAACTTTTCTAAACTTTTTAACTTTTATTTCAAATTTGAAAAGACTTAACCCCAAACATTATAATCATATAAAATTATTATCATCCATTTTTAATTCTATAAGGTAAAATACCTTAAGATAAAAGCAATGAACCTAACATGACAATTTGAGTAAGTTACATAATCTATTGAATTTTATTACAAAAGAAATAAACTTTCATATTAAGGATGCAACAAATAACAACCAAAATATAATTATAAATTAGAATAAATTTTTAAATATATTTTTTTAAGACGATTCCATAAATCTTAAAGTATCCCATGTATATTAATTTTAATAATAATAATAATTTACTATTTAATAATTTAATAATGAGTACAATGAAGAAATAAATATTTATTGTAAATGTTCAAAATAATGAAATGATCTATCTTAAAAGACTTATTGCATTAATCATTTTCATAAATTTACATTTTCAAATGAATTTTGGTGAAATAAACTTATCATTGTAAATGTTCAAAATCATGGAAAATTCCATTTATCTCTTGCATGATCAATCTTGAAAGACTTTTTGATTAAGCTTTTCCATCAATTCAATTTTTACTAATAAGTTCATTTCATTTTTAATTTGGTAAAATAAAGTTGGTTTGATTTATTTTTATTCTTTTATAATTTTAATAAAATATTTTAATAAAATGTTGAATAATCAAAATTTAGATTAATAAAATGGAATTATAAATTTAAATAAAATTTCTACTCTATAAAAATTTTTTAATGAGTTCATTTTTAATTTGGTGAAATAAAGTTGGCTTTGATTTTTTATTTATTTTTTTAATAATTTCAAAAAAAAATATTTAAATAAATTGTTAATTTATTTTTATTTTTTTTATAATTTTAACAAAAATATTTAAATAAAAATATTAAATAATCAAAATTTAAATTAACAAAATGGAATTCTAAATTTAAATAAAATTTATATTCTAAAAAACAATTTTATCTTTAAAGAAAAAAATTATATTTTTTTAACTTACTGTTTAGTATCAAATACTTTTTTATCTACTTAGATTTCACAAAATTTATTAAAATTACCATATATCTTAAACATGATTAATCAATTTTTTTATTATTAAAAAAATCTTGACCCTTTCCTCTTGTTTATTCTATACACTCTCCTTCAAGTTATAACATATTGAATATTGTGCAATAAAATTAAAATTTATTATTATATCTTTATAGTTTACTTACTCATTATGCACTTTAATCTAAGCTTCTACTTAATATTTTACAATAAAATTAAAATTGAGTATTTATACAATGAACTTCATATACATATTTGAATATTTTGACATGAATTTAAAATTTGATATTAACATATTTAACACTTATTGTACACATTTTAATTCATGCTTTGCCTTATATAATATTTTGGAATGAAGTTTTTATATATATATATATATATATATATATATATATATATATATATATATATATT
>ML791474.1:483454-511798 GCA_009831015.1 Picea engelmannii
GGAATCCCCCATAATTTTATGCATTGCCGCATTGTCCAAGAAACTAATTGCTATATCCGTGCAGTCAATAATTTCCAAATCATGATTGCCAATGGTGGGTCCATTAAATGAGGAGGGCATTGTGAAAATGTGTGTCTCCAAATTGGTGACTACCATATGAAATCTCATATGTTTTCTATCAACATGGGTGTGAAATGGCTAAGGACTTTGGGTCCCATTCTCATGGATTTTAAGGAATTAACCATGCAATTCTATAAGGAGGGCCAACAATATCTGTCCTCAACACTCCTCCCTCCTTAGGAAGCAATGGTATCCATTGCGTTGAGTGCTCGGGGGAGAGGGAAAAGCATTTGTTGACTCTGCGCCTTGATGAATTGCTTGCTTTGTTGGAGAAGTTGTGTTGCTTAGCTTGTTGAAGGTTGTCTCGAACATGTGGTTGGAAGGGTTGGAAATTTTTAACTAGTCTGGCTACATGAGATTCCTGTGTGCAGAAAGAGTCTTTACACATTGCTTCAATCTTGTCGACTTGCTTATGTTGGATAGAAGGTGCTTGGGCCGAGGCTATAGTGGTTGCAGTATCCTTCTGTTCACCTTTTGAACAGATTGTGAAGAAGATGGATTTTGTAGTATGATATACTACCTTGAGGCATTGTTTAGGTGGAACAACAGTCAGAACTACCTCTGGTATTCTGTAGAGATGAGCCCCCAGAGAAACAATGACACTGCGAGGTCGAGACTCATAAAAAACATGGTGCATCCACATATATGGTTGGCCCAAGAGAACATCATAGACATCCAGTGGGGAAACATCACATAATGCCTCATCCTTGAAGGGTTGGATGTCGTATGACAATCGACATTGTTGGCTGACATGAAGATCTCATCCCTGGAGAAGCCACTCAATGTTGTATGGCTGCGAGTGTGGTGTTGTCGACAATCCCATCTGTTTGAAAACCTATGTTGAGATGAGGTTCTTCTGGCTTCCTCTATCAACAATAAAATGCAACAGGGTCCCCTTCACCCACATCTGTGAATGAAAAAGGTGCTCCCCCTCTTTTGGATCTGTTGGTTCTTCTGGTTGAATTGTTGCGGTCGTGACAATAGCAGTGGGGTCTACGTCGATGATCTGTCTTTTACCAGTATTCCCATAATCATATTTTGAATTAGGGTTCGAATCCTTGTCTTTGATCTCGATCACCAATGACTGTTTTAAGTGACATTCCTTGGTGTTGTGCCAAGGGATTTTGTGGAAATCGCACCATTTTTTGGTGTCCTTCTTTGTCTTCTCGTGACCCTTCTTTTTCTGTGGCTTGGAATGGTTTTCGGGAGACTGTTTGTTAGGGATGTCTTTATCATACTTTGTTTGTTGCAGATTTGCAGACCCAAACTCCTGTTTGTTCTGGTGCTTAAATTTCTGCTCGATTTTAACAACATATCGATAAGGAGCACCGAGTGATGAGATGTCGATAAAATCCATTTCAGTTTGGATGTATCTGTGTAGAGCCCCATGGTATTTCAGAACCAAATATTTTTCAAAGTCTTTGATGCCTAGCTTGGTGTGCAAGCTATGAAAGGTATTGGTAAACTCTGGAACTGCTTGACCCCTCTCTTGCCGTAGTGTGGTCCATCTCATGTACTGGTCCTCATAGTTTCCAATAGGGTAATATTGTTCCTTTAGCGCATCCAAAAAAAAATCCCAAGTGGGCTTGGCCCCATATATTCCAGACTCCTTTATGGAACTTTGCTCCCAATAAGTTTCCCACCAATGTTTGATATGCGAGAGAGATTTAAGGAGTTCGAAGGTGATCTTTTCTCTATCAGAAAAATTATGAACAGAGAAATAACCTTCTAACAGATTTAACCATTTGTCTAGGGCATCCACATCTATCTAACCTTCAAATACGAGAATATAAAAATTAACCTGTACCTTGAAAGGAGAGGTGCTTCCAAAGTGGTTGTTTTATGAAGATGTGTCTATTTCTATTTCCATGCGTTGAAGGATGTGGGAAAAATTCTCGATCATTTCGTCCCTCTGTCGCATGAGAGCTTGCTCAAGCAACATTTTGATAGAATCGTCTGCTCCGTCGTTTTTAATTTTTTTTGCCATAGGGGGTTTCTTGGGCACGTGAGAGCTATTTTATTCAAGAGAGACAAGATCAAGACCCAACGTTTTATACTCAGACCTTGTCGGGGACATGCACTGAAAAAAATGATCAAGAGCAGCCTGCTCTGATACCACTGATCTAGATTATTTTCAGCACGAAATGAGAGCGAATATATAATAAAGAAATGTGCAGAGATATCTTAGATATCCAATAATATAACAAAAATGTATTAGAGATGCAACCATAAACACAAAGATACAGTAACATACAATTTTCTATTAATGAGTGAAAATGTACAAAGACTATAAAAATACAGATTGAAATACTCGCTAGAATGGTGGCAGCTTATCTTTGAGAAGAGATGTGTCCACTACTCACATTCACAAAAAGATGATTTTACAATGAGGCTCCAAAGGATATTTTATCATAAAGAAAATCCAAAACCGTAACCCTATAAGATGAAAAGCCAACAGTTTTGTGGACCCCGTTTTGGGTAGTTTGGTGTATCAAATTCCTAGGGTGTAACTTTGGCATACGATCTCTGTTTGGGGCACACGATATCTCATTGGAAAGGTATCGTCGAGGAGATTCATTTAGGGGGTTCAATAAGAGCCTTTGTATATCATTGAGAAGCTCAATCCCAAAAAAACTTCATTTATGCCCTCAAAATGGCCCCAAAAGTTAAAAACTGGTAAAAATAGTAAATTACCAAAATTGCAAGAAAACTGTTTTGACCTAGTTGGAAAATATGGGTGGCCACCGATATCCACCTAGATCATGAGTGGCGCCCAGTTATTTACTAAACTTGATATTTGTTTGAGCTACCACCAGATTTGTATGAAAGAGGCAGACATTCCCAAGACCGCCTTTAGAACTTATGAGGGCCACTATGAGTTTTTGGTCATGCCCTTTGGCTTGTGTAATGCTCCCTCAACTTTCCAAAGCCTCATGAATCATTTCTTCCATACTTTTCTCCGTCATTTTGTGTTAGTTTTCTTTGATGATATCCTCATATACAACAAAACTTGGACATACCATCTTTCTCATGTGGATCGAGTTCTCCATCTACTCTCTCAACACCAACTTTTCCTCAAACAATCTAAATGTGCTTTTGGTGCCTTGGTTGTAGAGTACTTGGTTCATCTTGTTCGCAAGGATGGTGTCAGGGTGGATCCTAAAAATATTGAAGCTATGAAAGATTGGCCTCACCTAAAGACTCTTAAAAGATTGCAGGGATTTCTAGGTTTAATAGGTTATTATCACAAGTTTGTTAAGAATTATGGAAATATTGCGACACCTCTCACTGCACTCCTTAAAAATAATTGTTTCACTTGGACTCCAACAGCTACTCAGGCTTTTCAAACCTTGAAGATGGCCATGTGCACCACTCCAGTCCTGGCCCTTCCTGATTTCACAAAGACCTTTTTCCTAGAATGTGATGCTTTCGGGAAAGGAATTGGCGTTGTCCTTATGCAAGAGGGTCGACCTTTTACCTTTACCAGCAAACAAATGTCTGAGAGAAATTTGAGCAAATCAATGTATGAAAAGGAAATTTTGGTTGTTCTGCATGTCGTGGATATTTGGTGACCTTATCTATTGGGGAAACACTTCCAAATTAAGATAGATCATCAAAGCCTCAAGTATTTTATGGAACAATGCCTTTCCTCCCCCGAGCAACAAAAATGGATGACTAAGATCTTTGGATATGATTATGAGATCGTTTACAAAAAAGGCAAAGACAATGTGGTTTCTGATGCACTTTCGAGAAAATATGAAGATGACGGTTCTCTTTTTTCTCTCTCTTTCATTGTACCAGATTGGCTCCAAGTTGTTCACGAGGAATGGATGCACGATCCCAAAAGTTTGCATCTGATAAAACAATTGCAGTCCAATTCTCCAGTTTCCCTAGGGTACTCTTGGCTCAATGATGAGTTTCAATACATATTCCGTTGGTATTTAAGTAAACAATCAAAACTTAAATCCACGGTACTTTCTGAGCTTCATGCTACACCCATAGTTGGGCACTCTGGGTTTTCCAAAACCTATGACCAGTTCAAATGTTCTTTTTTCTGGGAGGGTATGAAACAGGACATTCATAATTTTGTGGTTGAATGTGATGCATGTCAATGCAACAAGGGTGAAACTGTCAAATCTCCTGGCACACTACAACCGCTTTCGATTCCACCTGCTATTTGGCAGGATATCTCTATGGATTTTATTGTAGGATTACCTAAATCAGTCAATAAATTAGTCATCATGGTGGTAGTTGATCGTCTTTCCAAGTATGTTCATTTCTGTTCTCTTCAACACCCATTTACAACATCTATTGTGGGTCAACTTTTCATGGATCATGTATTCAAGCTTTATGGCATGCCACATTCTATTGTTTCTGATCGCGACCCAACTTTCACTAGCAATTTTTGGCAAGAACTGTTCAAGCTACAAGGCCCCCAATTGTATCTCAACACAGCTTATCATCTCTAGACTGATGGTCAAACTGAAGTTGTCAACAAATGTTTGGAAACATATTTCAGGTGTTTTGCATTGGAAAGGAGAATCAATGGGCTCAATGGTTACCACTAGCTAAATGGTGGTACAACACTTCATACCATACAACTACGCACATGAATCCTTTTGAAGCAGTATATGGACAAAAGCCACCTTCAGTCCTCTCATATTTTCCAGGTGTCTCAAAGGTCCAGGCGGTTGAAGAAACACTTACAGACCGAGAGGCTATTCTTCGTACTCTCAAAGAGAATTTGGTCATGGCCCAGAATCACATGAAACAACAAGCAGATCAAGGTCGCTCTGAACGTCAATTTGTAGAAGGGGATCATGTGTTTCTTCGACTACAACCTTACAAGAAAACTTCCCTCAAGGCTGACCATTGTCAGAAACTGGCACCCAAATTTTATGGTCCTTATACCATTCTCAAGTGTGTGGGAAAGGTGGCCTATTAGTTAGATTTTCCCAGGCACTCTAAGATCCATCCTATTTTTCATGTTTCCTGCTTAAAGAAGGTGATTGGAACTAAGTGCCAAACTCAAACCAACCTTCCTGAGTTGGACGAAGAAGACTCCATTTGGCTACAACCAAAAGCAGTTTTGGACCAGCGTGAGCATTGATTACGTCAATGAAACATCAAGTAAGTGTTAGTCTAGTGGAAAGATACAATTCCAACAGATGGCACTTGGGAACCAACTACCATTCTGCAACAATTTCCCCATCTCAAGCCTTGAGGACAAGGTTGATTTTAAGGGGGAGGATATGTTAGGGACCTAACCCCTCATGTAGGTAGAATACTATATTTCCATGTAATAAAGGCCAATATTAATAAGGACTAGAAATAAGGAAGAATAAGTCCAATGTAAGAAGACCTAATAGAAGATTCTGCTTCTAGAAGGATCTTCATCTAGATGGTTCTTTTGATAGACATATTTAGTATAAATAGGAGTTGAGGGTAAGAGAAGTTTTGTCTTGGATATTATTGTAATAGAGATCTTCTCTGCTGGAGGTTTCCCCCTCGAAGAGGCAAGTGAACATTGCTCTCGGTAATCAAAGTGCTATTTCTGGTGTTATTTTGTTATCATCCTAGTATTATCATGGTGTTGTTCTGGTTAAATTGTTTTTCATCTTCCATTTCTAGCTATTTAGTTATGTTCTGCATACTTTTTATATCTGCAATATTACACTGTCATTTCAATGTGATGAACATAAACCCCTCATCCCAATATCCCCATCTTCATCACTATGTGACAAACAATATATTGTTGTCACAATGTTATGAAGATACCCCGTCATTGCAATGCGATGGAAATATCCTATCATTATATTGTGATGCAAATATCTTGTCGTCGCAATCTGATGAACTTAGTCCCTCCCTTGCAATGTCACGAAAATAACCATAATGTCACGATATGATGAACATAGCCTCATCATCACAATTTCATCAACATAGCTTCATTGTTGCAATGTTACATGAATATAATGTCATCATAATGTGACAAACACTTCCAAATTTCACTATCTGAATGTCATCTATAGTCTTGGTCAACTATGGTCATGGCCAACCATGATCGTCTATGGACAACTGTTAAACATGGTTAACCATTTTCAACCATGGTCAACCAAGGTAAACCATAGTGAAGGTCATCCATAATGAACGTCAACCATAGTGAAGGTCTATAGAAGTTAACCACGGTGAAGGTCTATGGAAGTTAACCATGGTCATGGTCAACCATAGTTAACCATGTCAACCATAGTGAACCTTTCCTTCCCAAAGTCAAGAAAGTTCTACCAAAGTTAACCATGATCATGGCCAACCATAGTCAAGCATGGTCATTGTAAATTAATGTATTAATATATTAATACTTTAATAATGTATTACTAATGTATTAACATATTAATACTTTAATTATGTATTTATTAAAGTATTACTAAAATATTGATACATTTTAAATGTTTTAATATATTAATTCTTTAAAATTAATTTTTTAATATCAATATTTATGTTTTATTATAAATATTAATATTAATAATACATTTACTATAACCTCCAGGTGTGCCCACGATGCCCCTTACGCGACACACATTGTAAGTCTGGGGGAGTTGAACTTGAAACCTCATGGAACTTCATTTTCACGACACTTGCCAATTGAGCTGCCCCCCGGGGGGCAGTGTAATAATGTTTTATTAATGTCTCACTATCTTATTAATTTTATTTGTGTATTAATACTTTATTAATGTGTTAATGTATTAATACTTTAGTATTGTATTTATTAAAAATGTATTAGTTAATTAAATTAATACATTTTAGTATACTTTAATGTCATTGTAATAATGTATTATTAATGTCTTACTACCTTATTAATATATTATTGTATTTGTGTATTAATACTTTATTAATGTATTAATGTATTAATACTTTAGTATTGTATTTATTAAAAGTGTATTAATGTATTAATTAATTTAATACATTTTAGTATACTTTAATGTATCAATGCCATTTATAGTCATGACCATAAGAAACCATGATCATGGTCAACCACAGTCATTTTCAATAAATGTATTAATACTTTAATAATATATCATTAACATATTGCTACTTTAATAATGTATTTATTAAAGTATTACTACTTTAATAATGTATTTTTATTTTAAGAATATATTATTATTACTTTAATGTAACGATACTTTTTTTTTCCACAGGAAAGTTCCTCTTTATATTCAAAAGTATATAATAATTTACATAACAACGATCAATTACATAAACATAGACCTGTGATGGGGCACATAATGCAGCTCACAAGATGACATAATATCCATAATATCCATTCATAGTCAAATCTGACCCAAGATACCGTCGGATAGACTAATTCCTGTTACAAATCAATAATTTCTGTTACAAAATGAAGATCAGATAGATTGGTGTCTTCCACTTCAGATTTTGAGCATTGTTGGGGGGCCCTTGTTGCCATCCTCCCATCGGGAGAAAGTTATGAAACCGATAATGCCAGTTTTGATAGATGGTCCGCCATAGCATTGTCTTCTCTGTAGATGTGAGAGGCAGAGAGGCTCTCGAAAAGTCTTGTGGCTTCAATAGTTCTCTCTTTCTAGCATTCCAGAGCTGCTGATCGGAGGTTAGCATTGTCATTTATTCAGTCGATAATGAATTTTGAGTCTTCGAGAAGTAGCATCACTTCGATGTTCAGCCTTTGAGCCCCATAAGTTCGGCCTTGGTGTTGGTGCCTTGTTCGCCATTGAGAGTCCATTTGTAGGAAGTGTGGGAGTTAATGAAGATGTGCCCCCCCGCCCCACAAAGAGTTCCATATAGTTGAGCTACTCTGTTAAACCAAGTGATGGCTTTGTCATAAGGCAGAGTTGTAGAAGATCTACGGTTTGTCTAAGTGGTGGTGGGGGAAAAAGGATAGTCGACTGTTGAAAGAATGAGGTTTTTCACCAAGTGAATCGAGGGGGGCTTATCATCAAAGATGGCGAAATTTCTTGCCAACCAAATGTTCCAACAAACGGTGGCTGGCAGCGAGGGATAGATCTGGTATCTTGAGCACTAAGAACTAAAGCAAGAGAACATCAAGAGTCCAAGCCATCGTTCAGATATTTTTAGAGATGTTGTGACTTGATGCCAAACTTGTCGGGTAAAAATGCAGCTCACGAAGAGGTGGTGTGAAGTTTCACTGTCCTTCTTGCACAAAATGCAGCGATTTGGGCCTGACTAGTAGCGGCTCTGGAGGATATCCCAGACGAGGATTTTGTTCTCCATCAAAAGCCAAGTGAATAATTTGAGTTTCAAAGGACATTTCCACTTCCACAGTTGTGAGTGCCAAGTCAGATCGCGGGTGTGCCAGGATGCTTCTGTCAACGCTTTGTAGATGTTTCAGACATAAATGAATCCAGATTTATTGCCTCCCATCTAGATGAGGGTGTCAAGTCTCTCCTGAAGGCGGATGTCGGCTTCAATCAGATTTTGTGTGTAGCTGTTCCATTCAACTGAGAGCTCTCTGTCTAGATTCAACGTGGAGCTAGTAACCTAGGATTCACCAAGTGAGTTGCATATGTGAGTGGATTTTATATGAAACAGATAATGTAAGACTAAACTATGCAGGCGATCCAACAATCTAGAAAAGAGCAGGGCCTTTTTTCCATGCCGAGAATAGCATCCCTGCCAATTTCTATAGTAGATCCAGAGCCAGGCAGCCACGTGATCCAATGTAGGAGGATCGGGAGTGACTTTAGAAGGTGCTTCCACATTTGTGAGCCCCCCCGAGGAGAAGTTGTGGCTGATCTGAGCCAGGAATGGAACGGCTGGTGGGAGATATATTTATCTTTTATAAGTTTGATCCAAATGCCTGGTGCCATCAGAATTCGCCAAAGCATGTTCGCTGAGAGAGAAAGGTAGAAGAGGTGTAAGTTCCTCAGGCCCCAGCCACCTAGTGCTTTTGGCTTTGAGAGGATTTCCCACCCACAGAGATGGAGACCTCTGCTTTGCTTGCTGCCATTCCAGAGGAAGGCAAAAATCAACTGGCGGAGCTTCTTTAGCACAGATTGAGGGATGTGTGCCAGAGCCATCCAATACACCGAAAGGCTTTCCAGAACTGCCTTGATCAAAATGTATCTTCCACCCATGGATAAACATCTATTACACTAGAGTTGGATTCCACGCTCGAAATTTTAAAACAACAATCTCCAGTCCTTTGCTTTGTAGCTAGAGGGTTTGATATAGTAACCAAGGTAGTTGAAGACAAGACGCCAAATCTCGATAATCAATGCCGAAAAGAGTTTTTAGCTTCGACAAGAAAGCGTCCCTCGTGCCTGTGGCCAAGAAGGTTGAATTCTGAAAATTGATTTTTAGACATGAAATAGAGCAGAAAGTGTTAAGAACATTAAAAATTTATTTCCATTCAGACAAGGAGGTCGAAGTCATAATAATCACGTCATCTACGAAGAGTAGATGCAAAATCTGAGTCAGTATAGAAGCTCTGATTCCCGTGAGTTTGCCAGCTGATTGACTTCTCTTTAACAAGATGCTGAGAATTTCTAAGACCAAAATGAAAAGGAGGGGTGAGAGGGGGCATCCCTGACGAAGACCTCTTTTGCTGTGGAAGGATTTGGAAGCCTCGCCATTGATTAAAACTTCCAAGGTGGCTGTGGTTATGCAGGCCATCATCCAATTTGTAGTGGCAACCCCAAATCCACATTGGAGAAGGATGAGATGTAAGAAATTCCAGTTTATACAGTCGAAGGCCTTTTTGAGGTCCAGTTTTAGGAAGATGGCTGGTAAGTTTTTTGTCTTAATGCTGTGTAAACATTCCTGTGCAGTACCTATAGCATCTAGGATTTGTCTACCCTTGAGAAAACTAAGTTGCTCCTCTGCCAAAGACCAAGAGAGAAAAGGGCGGATTCTGTTAGCAATGATCTTTGTTATAATCTTGTAGCTGAGATTACACAACGAGATCAGTTGGTAGTTTGAGAACTGACGGGGGTGATTTTGTTTTGGAATCAGGATGATAAAAGTGTTGTTTAATTGCTTGTTAACCAACCCTCTGATCCTCGAATCCTCGATAGCCTCCAACAGATCTTGTCCCATTAAGTCGAAATAGTGGAGGTAGAGTTCCACAGTCCATCCATCGGGACCGAGACTTTTTTATTTTTTAAAGCCTTTTAATACCTGGAATATTTCCTCTTTTGTCCAAGGGGTGTCTAGTGCTCTCACTTCCTCATCAGTGACCATCTATGGGAAACGTTGGGCAGTTTCAATCTGATCCTGTAGGGAGATGTGCAAATCTTCTTGGTAAAAGGACTTGAAGTGTTTGTGTGTCGCTTTCTTAATGTCTTCAGTCCTATGTAAAATGCTCCCATCCTCTTCCTCTAAATCCCAAATGAGCTTTTTATTCCTACGGTGGCTGTCAAAGCGGTGGAAAAAATGGGTGTTGCTGTCACCACTAGAGAGCCAAAGCGCTCTACTTTTTAGCTTCCATCTGTCCTCTTCTGCCCAAAGAATGTGCACTCGGTCAACATCTAATAGATGTAATTTAGCTTCAATGTCTATCTTCTGGTCGGTCCCAGCCTTGTGCCTGAGTAAATAGGATAATTGTTGTTCGAGTCTATTTAGAATGGTTGTGTCTTGAGCTTTTTTCCTCTTAAGCCAACAAATTGTATTTTCCTTTAGACAGTTGAGTTTCCCAACCAAATTTCCCTGTGCATCCCCAGGTAGCATGTGGGATGAGTCAGACTAGACTGATCTAATGATTAGATCGAAGGCGGGCTCCAACAACCAGGCCATGTTGAATTTGAAGGGAAAAATCGTCCCCAAATTCCCTTTTCCAAGCTGTAGGCAGATGGGAACATGATCGGAAAGGTAGGGCATATCAATCCAGGCCCGAGTCATGCAAGATGGAGTAAGCAACTCTTCTGAAATCAAGAAATGGTCGAGGCATTTTTCAATACCGGAGGAGCCCGTTCTCCCATTACGCCAAGTAGGAAAAAGTTCTGCCGGTTTCAGATCCACTAGAGCATTTTTTGTGAAGAGAGAATTGAAGAAAGTTGCTAGTGGGTCAATCTTTGCCTTGTCTCCCCAAATCTCCTTGGAGCTGAGCATTAGGTTCAAATCTCTGGCTATAATAAGGTCTTTTATGGCTAGTAGGCCAAGGCGCTCGAGCTTCTCCCAAAAAAGTCTGCGGTCCAGGCAAGGGCCATCAGTGTTGAGCAGGGTCAGGGAGGTGTTAAGTTCCAAACAGGTATCGGCTAATAGAATCCCACTAATACTAAGCATCGAAGTAAAGTCAAAGTATAATGGATCCCAAGCCGCTAGGATTCGGCCTGAGTTTACAATAGAGTTAGCTGCACATACCATCCAATCAGGTCGGAGAGAGAATAGGAAATCCCTAGCAGCTTTAGCAACCACCAACGTTTCTTGTAGAAAAATAACCGTCGGTTTGATTTTGTCGAGGAGATGTCTCATGGAGGCTAGTTTCAGGAGTCCTCCAACCCCTCTGATGTTGAGGGAGATAAGAATCATGATTTTTCCTGAGCTTGGTCTTTTAATCCTCTAAGTGCCCGATTAGTTTGTTCAGTAGTTTGAGAGGCTTAGCTTGAAGCCTCTGGGTTGCCCTTTTCCTCCCACTGCATGTTTTGAGTGGCGAAAGCTCAGAGCCCAGTTCTCTAGAACAAGAGTGGGTTTTCGCAGGTTTTTCTTTCACTCCCGAGATCGATGGTGTATTTCCAATGATGGTCGAGGGTGAGATCAACAGTTTGTCGAGGTACAACGGAATGGGGAGGGAATCAAAATGTAGAGAGGGTGCAGGTGTATTGGTAAAGAGCAACTGGTCCAGATCCCGAGCCGAAAGTGGTTGTTCGGTGTAGCCATGGGGAGGGGTGGGATCACCTTCCGGGAGAGTGGAGTCAGCAAGAGGTTGTGAAATAGTGGAGTCGCTGAGGGGGGAGGGACTAATCGAGGGGGGGTGGGAGAGTGGGCTAGTAGACTTGGGACAGGTCCAAGAGGATTTAGTGGTGGATTAGGGGATGCCAAAGAATCTAGACGAGCAGGGATAGGGGGAGGAAGTGGAGTGTCTGTGGGGTCATCAGAGGAATCCAGTTGCAGAGAGATTGATGCCTTCGAATTTATTGTGAGTCTCTCCCAGGTGGAGAGAGTGTTGTAAAGCGAGGGACAAAAAAACTTGATCTTACTCACCAGTGTGTCGTCTTGTAATGTAGGGCTAAAAGATCGCTGATGAGGTGGAGACTCCTCTGCAAAAGCTTCAGGCTGTGTATCGTAACCATCGAAGCCAACCTCCTCCGACAAATCAGTCTTTGGTTCAGTGGGGGGGAGCTTGGAGCAATCCCATCTCAGGTGGCTAGTTCTGCAACAAAACGAGCATCTGAACGGGATCCCCAGGTAGTTGAGTCATTGAGCGAAATGAAGGCCTCTCCAGTCAATGTTTAGGACTTCCGAGATTCCTACATGGATATCCAGTTCGACCATGATCTTGGCCATTCTTCTATGAGATGAAGCCAGAGAGGGTGTGTCCACTTTTAAAAAACGGCCTAAAGAAGAACCAATGAGCTTGAGGGCTTGATGGTTCTAGAGTTGTAGTGGAAGGTCTGGTAAAAGGACCTAGAGATGCCTGTAGGAGAAATGTTTAGTGGATGGATTAAAGATAAGCCTCCATCTCTTAAGCATGAGGCTTCCACCGCCAACAACCCAAAACTTATCCAGAACGCGGACATAATCCTCAGGCGTCTTGAAAATAAAGCCAATCCACCCATGTTGGAGGTAAAGTACCTTGGGAAGATATCCTAGAAGAGGCTTCCAGGAGTCTGTAATCCAATTGTCCAAGTGCAGGTTGCATTTGTCTTTGTAGGCTAATCTACCAACCAGGGCACAGAGTGCCAAGTTGTAGGCTTCAGAAAGTCCTACATCCATTCCCATGACAAGTTTAAGGTGTGATTTTTTTGGTTTCCAGACCCTCTGTGGCTTTTTAAGGTTGGTGTTAGGAAGGGGTCAGCTAGAAGGGATGTTGGTCTTATGTAGGTTCCCACAACTCCTATTGTAAGCGCACGACTTTAGAGGATCTATCTCAAAAAACAGATTCAGTAGAGTGTCTCCCGAGATAGATGTGTGGAGAGGAGAGCCAGAAGTGGGATTCCTAGAGAAAGATGTGCGCTTTTCTTTACGGTAATGGTTCCTGATCATCTCGTCAATAGAGGCAATGATTTCCGGGTGGTCCCAAGGGTCCCCGTTCTACCTTTCAGTGGAGGTCGTGTGCAAAGTCTCCATGTGAGTGGCTGCAGATTCCTCGAGAGTGAAGACTATTGTCTGTAGTGGGA
This sequence comes from Picea engelmannii, assembly GCA_009831015.1. Lineage (NCBI taxonomy): Eukaryota > Viridiplantae > Streptophyta > Pinopsida > Pinales > Pinaceae > Picea > Picea engelmannii. Next base: position 496,903 of record ML791474.1, read on the forward strand.
GAAGAGACAGGAATCCTGACAGATACAGGAGGGACCCTGCCAGTTCCAAGAAAGTGGTTGTGGCTAATGCGGAGGCAGAGGGTAGAAGGTTACCAAAAAGTATCAAAGATAGCAGATCCCCGAGTGCATAGTCTGCTGTCTGTAGTGGGAGTAGAAGATAGGTAAACCTGACAGAAACAGGAGAGACCTTTCCAGATCCAATAAAAGGTCGGGTTTAAAATGAAGACAGGGAGAAGAAGGTAACCAAGTAGCAAAACCACGGGTGAGAAGCTAGAAAGGGGAGAGTCGGTAGGCTGAGGCTAAGAGATAAAACTATCTATCCTGACCAAGAACCAGATGTCTGGGTCCGGCCTCGTCAGTCTCTCCAAGGTGCGATCCATTTAGTCAAAAGGATGATGCTTCCACCAAGCCAGTGCCTCCATGCTCATATTCGAAGGGTTGTAGCGCCCGCCCAAACCGGTGCCTCCAGTTCAAACCAGACGTTCACGCCTCCTTCTTTAATATGTTACTTTACACATTATTGTATTAATTCTTTAATTTATACATTGCAACAATGTATTGTTATTGTATCAATACTTTAATAATGTATTACTAAATAAATTAAGGTCAATGTATTACTACTTTATTAATGTATTAATACTTTAGAAATTTATTTATTAATGGATATAATGTATTTATTGATGTATTTAATATATTATTGCTGTATTAGTGTATTGATACTTTAGCAATGTATTAATTAATAATGTATTAATGTATAAATTAATTAATACATTGCATTATTCTTTATATATTAATGTAAATTAATATTTTAATTTATACATTACATTAATAAGATACATCAATGTATCATTACATTATTAATATATTACTACTTTATTAATGTATTAATATGTTGCATTATCCATTAATGTATTAATACTTTAATTTATACATTAGAGTAATATAATAATGTATTACCAAATATATTAAGGTTAATGTATTACTACTTTTTTAATGTATTATTTTATTACTGTACTAATACTTTAGTAATGTATTTATTGATGTAATTCATATATTATTAATGTATTAATTTATCAGTGTATTTATATTTTAGCAATGTATAAATTTATTACTTAATTAATACATTACATTATTAATGTATCAATCAAGTACATTATACAATAATGTAATATAATACTTTAATTTGTAGATTACTTTTGTACATTATTGTAATACATTACATTAATAGATCTAATTAATTTATATACATTAATATAATATTAATGTAATAATTAATTAATACATTAATTATGTATTAATATATTACCTTTCCAAACTAATGATGATCTATGGATGCCATTTTCCACCTTTCCAAACTAATGACGATGGATGCCATTTTCCACCTTTCCAAACTAATGACAATCGACGTATATCAACCACTTTTATAAAGTGGTTGTTGCTAGTATACCATAGATTACAATAAACCTAACTAGAATAATGTATCATTAAACTCAAGAGAGGAGAATGAGAGCCTTTATCAAGAAACCCATTTAGTTACCAATTTTAGACAATCCCTTTACTCAAGTGAATTTTACATTACCTTTATGGTATTAATCCTAAGAGTCCATTTGTAATGGAAATAAATCACTTTAAATGAGGGTTTGACTAAACAACCGACACCATAAATTTACTTTTAAGGTGGATCTAAAAATTTACTTTAATAAGTAGCATTTAGAAATCAACCCCCAAGGAATATAAATTTAATAATTAAACTTTAAATAACATTTTATGCATTTAGTTTCTTTGACAATTATTTCCGTGTAGAAAAACTATTTATGAGAATATAATCCATGTGGAGAGCATAACAATCATTCCTCCTAACCACTTGACCTAAATCGAATTGACATCCTAATCTTTTAGTCTATCACCATTATCTACAAATTACCCAATAAAAATTTACATTCTTTTAAATGAAGCCAACAAACACATAAATTCCTAAATAACCTATATCAAAGCTACACTTATTCTTACAAATCCATGTTTCTGTACCTTTTATTGGATTCTTGGTAACATAAACAATGAACAATGAATTCATGAAACTTGCGAGTAGCCCTTGAAACATATAGTTTGTCATTGATGATGTTAAATGATTTCCTTTGGCATATCATTAGAGAGATAAATAAAGGTCTTATTCTTATTACATTAGGAATGAACATACCAAGTTCCCTCTTGATCAACTTTCTCAAAATCGATACTTTTGAATTGAATCTCGTACGTTCTTCTTACATTATGATATGGAGAAATACTTACCCATAAATATTTTTTTTTCCAAAGGGAAAATTTCTCTATTATATTGATAATATAATGAGTTCTCAATATAGAGAATTTACAATGCTCAGCTGAGAAAGAGATATTTGCTAAATGAACTTTCGCCTTTAGTGGTCTCTCGACCAACATAAGGGGAAAGTTCATATTAAGAGCAAGAGGACTGCTAAGATTTTGGAATAGATACAAGTGTATGGGAGGGATATAACCCCAGTAAATAAAGCTAAAACAGTAGAATCTTCAGAGATACATCGACTAGAAGAAAGTCTTCAAAATTCAGATAAAAAAAACCGCTAATATGGAGAGAGAATCTTAAAGGAGAGTTAGAAAATGTGGAGGGCCCTCATGGCCATCTAACCAAAGATTGCAAGTTATAATTCCCACTTGTTTTTGAAGAGATGTATTGGATAATTGATCTACTAATTTGTTGTGTTCTCGATAGATATGATTGAAGCTGAGTTGTTTGAAAGTGGGTAGGAGAAGTCAGATTCTATCCTTCCAATACAGAAGAGGGATGGATTGTAGATCACCCCTGTTGTTCAACCACTCAATGATTATTCTGGAATCCCCAAAAATCTGAAGAGTGTCGATGTGGATTCTAGAATCCAAGTAGAGCGTGGCCAAGGCGCCCAATAATTCTGCCCTGGTGTTGGTGCCCAGACCACAGTTAAAGGTCCATCTATAAGATGTATTTTTTGTGATTTTAATCAATCCTCTAGCGCTGCTCTGAGTGCCATTAGATAGCACTGCTCCATCAAACCAGCCTGTAGGTGTGTCCTCTAGATCAGGAGCCCTCTTTGTAATCTATAAACAATGATTTCTAGTGTGGGTAGCAGTCTAGGTTTTAAGTAAACCAAGCGTTTTGTAAGCTGTAGAGTTAATAGATGGATTCCCATTTTCAAAAATTTTGAATTTTTGTCCAGCCAAATAGACCAACAAACTAGGGAAGGAAATAATTATGAAGGTATTGAATCTCCACAAAGATGAGAGAAATCATACTAAAGCTATATGCTTTGGTCTATAGGACCCAAACAAAGAGAGATAAAGAACAAATAAAACTAGGAAATTAAAACATTGGAATTACTTTTCTAGATATTTGTTTAGATGTGAATTTAGATTCACAAGAAAGTCTCCTAACATACCACTAAAAGAAAATCGAATACCATTGTATAAACATAATTTTAAAAGGAAATAATTTTTTCTTTCAATATCCTTTAAGTTGCAAAGATTACATATTCTTTTTTCCCAAGGATTTTTCCAAAGAGTCCATTTGTTATCCCTAAAACACATCATCCATCCTTAATGATGTTAAATTATTTTTGTTATTATATAATTAAAGAGATAAATAAGTCCCTTATTCTTATTTCACTAGGAATGTACATACCAGGTTCCCTTTCCATCAACTTTCTCAAAGTGAATAATTTTGTATTGAATCAATCGATATATAATCTCTGAAAAGTGACCAACATAAATTCCTAAATCACCCATATCAAAACTACACTCAGTCTTACAAATACATATTTACTTGCCTTTGATTAGCTTCTTGGTACCACCAATGATGGACAACGAATTCATGAAACTTGCAAAGTCATCTATGAAACACATTTTCTACTGTTAATGATGTTAAATGATATCCCTTGACATATAACTAGTGAGAGATAAATAAATCCTTATTATTATTGCACTAGAAATGGACATACTAGGTTCCTTATCTATCAAATTACTCAACATGAATTCCTAAATCACCCATATAAAAAACACACTCACTCTTACAAATACAAATCCAAATTTCCTTACCTTTGATTAACTTCTTGGTACCACTAGTGATGGACAACGAATTCATGAAATTTGCAAAGTCATCTAGGAAACACATTGTCTAATGTTAATGATGTTAAATGATATCCCTTGGCATATAACTAGAGAGATATAAAAAAAGTCTTATTATTATTGCACTATAAATGGACATACAATGTTCCTTATCAATCAAACTACTCAAACTGGATATTTTTTAATTGAATATAATACTTGTTCCTTGCATTATGCTATGAAGAAGTACCTATCCATAATTATTTATGAAAGTATTGAACAACCACGTAGATGAGAACAATTAGACTAAAGTTATCTACCTCCTGTCTGTCTAGGAAATTGGTATGAATAACCTTGACTGCCAACAATGCCATGAGAAGGTACTTCAAAGTTCACACATAAAAACAATCCATTTCATATTATTATCACGGGGATTATGTGGGACCCATAAATTTCCAATACAAATAATATGGCTTCATTCCAAAAACTAACCTTCAAGTTGCCAAGTTTCTCTCATGGCCATTGTGTAAGTATCCCAACTTGTATGTAATTTTATTGGATTTTCAAATTAATTAACATTTTTCATTTCAGAGATGAAAACAAATCTAATTAAACCAGAGATTACAATATATCTTTGGGGATAGCTTGGTTTAGCTTTTAGGACCTAAAGAAGGAGAGTGCGGACAAAGAAAACCAGAAAATTAAAATATTGAAGTTGCTTATTTAGATATTTGTTTAGATTTACAGTAAAATATCCTATCATAGTTTGGTTGTCTCGATTTAGGATTTAATGAACCATATACTGATTATACATATCATTATAAGCACATGTTAGTTTCTCTTTCTAGCACACATGAGTTAATTCTTTTAGTAACAATCATCATTTTCTTTATTAAGTCTTGCAACCTTATTATGGGTATGAATGATGACCAAATATAGGAACAATAATGTATTAGTCTTTTAGCTTCGATGTTTTCATCACTTCAGAGGAATTGTAACACCCAAGTTTTGATCCTTGGATTAGAAATGTATATATGTGTATATGATGAAAGGTTGAGAGCCAAACGATGGAATATGTAAATATTGTACATTAAAGGTTAATAATAAAAATACATCTTTGGCTACAAGTGGAGAAGGACAAAAACATGGGTGGCTATGATTCCAAAAGAGATGAAAGAAAGGGGCATTAGGGGGCTCAAAGGGGGCCAAAGAGAAATAATATTATTTTATTCTAATCCTAAGTCACTTACCTCATATTATCCTATGTCTTATCAAACTTGGAGTTAGGGGGGAATCAAGACACATGGAATTCTTAGGAATACACATGGTGGGTTGTAAGCATGCAAATATAATCCATAATTTTGGTTGTTGGGGGGAGAATTATCAATCATTATTCCTAGAGGATGTTTGAGAGGCGAAGATACCATAGTATTATTATAATAGAATGTTGGACATGGATGTTATGAAAAACATGAAGAAATTATGCTCGTGTGCATGAGGAAATATTGCTATTGAGAAAAAATACTGATAATTGAGAATCCATGGAGTCCCAAGAAGATATATTTCCTAGATATTTTGTTCTAGATCCTAGGAAGGAAGTGGGAAGTGGCACAAAGATCAAATAAAATACATGCTTTTATCTATTATAATTTTTTTTTAGTGTAATCAATGCATGAAAATTAAATTGACTATCCATGGAGCTTTGGCAAAGGAAATGTTGGATTCCTTAAAACAAGGTAATCTACACCACCCTTTCCTACATAGATTTTCCCTTACTTGTGTCTATAATTTTAGATTCCTTAACCTCAGTGTCTTTAATTAGTAAACGAAGATTTTTATTCTGAAGAGATTGTGTAATAGTAGCTTGGATGCCTCTTAATAAACCTAATATACCAAAGCTAGTGAAATGTTGAACCTCTACTATGAAATACCTCTTTGTATGGTTTTATAGCTTTATCTTCCAAATATCCTTAATGACAACTTTCCACTGTATATATACATTGCTCAAAAGAAACAAGAGAAAATTTAGTGTTCGACTTACAAAAAAATTGTAGTGGAAAGAAAGAGTGCAAAGTTTAGATCATCAATGCACATTTTCACAATGACATAAAAACTAACACTGAAAGATATTGTGCAATCCCTTGGAAATATATAGGATTTAAAAATGGTTAGAATTGTTTTCAAAACTATTGTAAAGAGATGGAATTTCAGAATGAGGATATTGACACTCAGTAGAATCATCACAAATATCTTTTCATTGAGCACTACTCTGTAACTTTGAAAAAAATAATTTTTTTTGAAAGGATAAGAATGGAAATTTCTACAAGTGCCAAGATATATATATGGAAATTGTTACCCATCATTCCAAATCTTTATAAAGAATCTCAAAACAATGCTTCATCGTGAATAAGTGGGAAAATGGGAAACTACTAGGAAAAAATGGGAGGAGGCTCTAATGTAACGGGGGAGAATTTCATGACTACACTCCCCTTCTCTATCAACATTTTCCCCCATTCAATAAGACATAGCTTAAGAAAATGGATCTTTCACCAAAGAACAATACTACAAGACTGTGCAATAGAAGTTATAGGATAAAATAAAACACATAGAAATTGCATAATATAAAAAAAAGATGATGAATAACAAGGTATATGGGACCATTAGATTGTATCAAATATCAAAATGCACAAGTCATTTGAGAATCTATCAGTGGTTGAATCTAATGTGTGATAATATCCTTTTAAACCTTTAAATCAACTACCACAACTTTTATGTCGAAGATTCAACACATTTCTATCCAACTTCAGTGGAAGCGAGAAGTTTAAGTAGATGTAATTTGAATCTATGAGCTACAAAGGCTTTCATTGATGCCAAATGAGAAAGTGTACATAATAGATATTTATTATCATGCATCTTTCTAAAAATGAGGCCACTTGGTGCTTGATTTGCTTGGAGATATGATTGGAAATGACAGTTAAGATGGAGGGTTTGTTGTGTTGCACATATGTTGTCATTGATGTCAAAGTGGTCATTGACACGGTTAGTTGTAGTGCAATAAAAAAGAGTATGGCACAAAGTATGACACGTAGATAGAGGAAGTCATGAAAGGATGAAAACCAAAGTGTGCAGAAGGATCGAAGGATGAAAGGATCAATGGAATAGAAGAAGATAAATGGCTAGAATTTGACCATAGATAAGATCGGTCGGTGAAAAAATTCTTGGCGATAACAAATAACTGCAGCTGGATCAACATGGGGATGATCCAGAATGCATTTTAGAAGTGAAGCATGACAAATAAAAATGCAACAGTGTAGATTGCAACATATTTCCCTATTCACAATTGCAAAGTGGAGCGACGAATGTTGGTGTTGTAGCATGACAAAAAATGTGCAACAACTATAGGGTGCCTTGAGCTAGTGTGACAAACAATGCAATGGAGTTTGATGAGATGAAGCTGGTGTGACAAGCGATGGATTGGACTGTGATGAAATGAGTGGAAGTTTAACAGTCAAGTGAATAATTCACTAGGGTGCGCTCACAATCCAGTGGGGCAACTTGGTGAGCACACTATAGGGAAAGTGTGACAAGAAACATAGTGGACTGCGATGGAATGAGTGGAAGTGAAACAATAAAGTGAGTGAATCACCAAGGAACACTCACAGTCTTGTGGGGGAGTTGGTGAGCTCACTACATGGCAAGTGCAACATGATAAAGACTTGTGACTTCAGTCTTGCACTCCTATTCTATCTGTGCATTGATACTCTAAAATAGAATGTGAATTGTTGCATTAATTTGAGGAGATGCTCTGATAAGACTAGATTATGTTGTTGAAGATGAGATAGAGATCATTCGTTGGAATATTTGGTCATTTTGATTTAGTCGAAGAATGACCGTCTGTAACTGGACTTTGATCTGGTCAAGATATGTCCACAATACAACTATAATACATCCACATACTTAATTTAGATAAAAGTGCATCCACATATAACTAATTGGACTTTGATTTGGTCAATATATGTCCATAATACAACCGTTATGCATTCACATACTTAATTTAGATATAAATGCATCCTTATATAACTAACTAGATCTTGATCTAGTCAAGATATGTCCACAATATAACTGTTATGTGTCCACATACAATGTCAAAATCAAGAAAAGATAATATAAATAGGGATGTGCACTGATCGAAAAAAGATGAGTTGATGGGAAGAGAAGGAAAAGGTCTTGTAATTGTTTAAAGGAACTAAATTGGAGATATATCAGATCATTTTTTAATTGAATAAAAAAGAAAAAAGGGGTCTTGAGAAAGGTTTAATTGTGTAAGGAATTTTTCATTAGAGAAAATGAATACAAGGAGGCATGGTGGTGCAATGGAGAGTCGAGAGGACCAATGTCCTCACTCTATAGGTTGGTTCATATGATGATTGGTGTCCTCATCATTTGTAATAGGTTGGTGCCTGATAGGATTGGTGTTGTCATTATTTGCAACAGGTGGGTGCCTGTCGAGTTGAAAGATTATAAATTGTAAGTTGGTGCTTGTAGAAGAACATAAATAAATATGTCTTGTGGTTTTCTCACACATTGGGTTTCCACATAAAAATTATGGTGTATTGTGTTTTCTATGTTGTTTTTATTTCTTCATTCATTGTGATTAAGTAAGCACTTAAAAATAATATTAAATAATTTTGAGAAACTCTTCCTGATGATGGACCACATTTGTTTTGTCCGAAATGTCGAGTAAAAAACTGATGCCATGAATCCGAAAGAACCACCTTATCATTTTGAGAAAATTGATACAATATTGATTCACCACCCCTCTCAGTATTATCGTGAGTCTCAATAGTTGGTATCAAAGTGAGGTACCTTCAGTAACAACCTAACAGCTGGAAGTGATCCGGAATATTTTCGGCACGAAATGAGAGCGGAGATATAATAAAGAAATTCACAGAGATATCGCTGATATCCAATAACATAATAGAAATGTATCAGAGATGCAACCATAAAAACAAATATACAGTAATACAATTTCTATTAATGAGCGAAAATGTACAAAGACTGTAAAAATACAAAGTGAAAAACTCGCTAAAATGGTGGCAACTTATCTCTGAGAAGAGATGTGATGGCTACTCGCATTCAAAAGAATATGATTGTTACAAGGAGGCTCCAAAGGCCTTTTAAACATAATTAAAATGAAAAGACCTAACCCTGGAGGATGAAAATCCAAAAGATTTGTGGGCCCTGATGGAGGTAGTTGATACGTCAACTTCCCCGGGGCATAACTTTTGCATACAATCTCTGTTTGGGGTGCTCGATACACCGTTAGAAAGGTCTATACGAGGAATACAAATTTGATGTGAGAAACATCATAGAAATAATATTTTTTCTCCCTTTTTTCCCAAAAAAACCTCGTTTAGGGCCTCTAAATGACCCCGAAAGTTTCGGACCCGAAAAAACTGCTAAAAATAGTAAATTACTGAAATTGCCAGAAAATTGTTTTGAGCTAGTTAGAAAAGGTGGGTAGCCACTGATATCCACCTGGATCAATCCTCCCTCCTTAGGAAGCAGTGGTCTCCATTGCGTTGAGTGCCCGGGGGAGAGGGAAGAGTGTTTGCTGAATCTGCATCTTGATGAGTTGCTTGCCTTGTTGGAGAAGTTGTGTTGCTTAGCTTGTTGAAGGTTGTCATGAACATGTGGCTAGAAGGGTTGAAACTTTTTAACCAGTTTGGCTACATGAGATGCTTGTGTGAAGAAGGAATCTTACACTTTGCTGCAATCTTATCGACTGCTTTTGTTGGATAGAAGGTGTTTGGGTCGAGGCTGTAGTGGTTGTAGTATCCTTCCGTTCACCTTTTGAACAGATTGTGAAGAAGTTGAATTTTTTAGTATGATATACTACCTTGTGGCACTGTTTATGTGGAACAATAGTCAGAATTACTTCTGGTATTCTGTAGAGATGACCCCCCAGAGAAACAATGACATTGCGGGGTCGAGACTCATAAACAACATGGTGTTTCCACATATATGGCTGGCCCAAGAGAACATCACATACATCCATTGGGGCAACATCACATAACACCTCATCCTTGAAGGGTTGGATGTCGTATGAAAATCGACACTGCTGGCTAACACGAAGATCTCGTCCTTGGTAAAGCCACTCGATGTTGTATGGATACGGGTGTGGTGTTGTCGACAATCCCAACTATTTGACAAACTATGCTAAGATGAGGTTCTTTTGGCTTCTGCTATCAACAATAAAATGAATCGGGGTCCCCTTCATCCACATCTGTGAATGAAAAAGGCGTTCCCCCTCTTCAGGATCTGTTGGTTCTTCTGGTTGAATTGTTGCAGTCGCGATAATAGCAGTGGCATCTGCATCGATGATTTGTCTTTTACCAGTATTTTCATAATCAAATTCTGAATCAGGGTTCAACTCCTTGTATTTGATCTCGGCCACCAATGACTATTTTGAGTGACATTCATCAGTGTTGTGCCAGAGGATTTTGTGAAAATCACACCATTTTCGAGTGTCCTTCTTTGTGTTTCCGTGACCCTTATTTTCCTGTGGCTTGGACTCGTTTTTGGGAGACTGTTTGTTAGGTCCATCTTTCTCATACTTTGGTTGTTACAGATTTGCAGACCTGAACTCTCGTTTTTTCTGGTGCTTAAATTTCTGCTCAATTTTAACAACATATCGATAAGCAAAACCGAGTGATGAGATGTCCAAAAAATCCATTTCAGTTTGGATGTATCTGTGTAGAGCCCTGCGGTATTTCAAAACCAGATGTCGCTTAGAGTCTTTGATACCCAAGTTGGTACACAAGGTATGGAAGGTATTGGTTAACTTCAGAACTGCTTGGCCCCTCTCTTGTCGTAGTGTGGTCCATCTCATGTATTGGTCCTCATAGTTTCCAACAGGGTAATATTGTTCCTTTATTGCATCAACAAACAAATCCCAAGTGGGCTCAACCCCATATATTCTAGACTCCTCTGTGAAAATTTGCTCCTAGTAAGTTTCCCACCAATGTTTGACATGGGGGAGAGCCTTAAGGAGCACAAAGATGATCTTTTCTCTATCGAAAAAATTGTGAACAAAGAAATAACCTTCTAACAGATTTAACCATTTATCTAGGGAGTCCACATCTATCTGACCTTCAAATATAGGAATATCAATATTGACCTATACCTTAAAAGGAGAGGTGCCTCCAAAGTGGCCTCTTGATGAAGATGTGCCTAATTCTATCGGCAGGAATTGAAGGATGTGGGAAAAATTCTCCATCATTTCGTCCCTCTGTGGCGTGAGAGCTTGCTCAAGCAACAGATTGATAGAATCGTCTACTCTATCATTTTTCTTTTCTTCTGCCATTTAGGGTTTCTTGGGTGTGTGAGAGAAGTTTTCCTTAAGAGAGACAAGATCGAGACCCAAATTTCTATACTTGGACCTCGTTGGGGACATGCACTAAAAAACAATCAAGAGTAGCCTTCTCTGATATCACTGATCTGGATTATTTTCTCCATGAAATGACAACGGAGATATAATAAAGAAATGCACAGAGATATCACGAATATCCAATAATATAACAGAAATGTATCAGATATGAAACCATAAAAATAGATATACAATAATACAATTCTATTAATGAGTGAAAATCTACAAAGACTGTAAAAATATAGAGTGAAAGACTCGCTAGAATGGTGGCAGCTTATGTATGAGAAGAGATGTGACCGCTACTTGCATTCGCAAGAAGATGATTGTTACAATGAGGCTCCAAAGGAATTTTTAACATAAGTAAAATCCAAAACCCTAACCCTAGAAGATGAAAATCCAAAAGGTTTGCGGGCTCCGATGGAGGTAGTTGATATGTCAACTTCTCGGGGGCGTAACGTTTGCATACGATTTCCATTTGGGGCGTTCGATACAACGTTAGAAATATCTATCTGAGGAATAAAACTTTTGATGTGATAAACATCGAAGGAATATTTATGTTTCTCCCTGTTTTCCAAAAAACACGTCGTTTAGGGCCTTAAAATGGCCTTGGAAGTTTTAGACCCGAAAAAACTGCTAAAAATAGTAAATTACCAAAATTGCTAAAAAACTGTTTTGAGCCAGTTGGAAAAGGTGGGTGGCCACCTATACCCACCTGGATCAGGAAGTAAGATCACACAAAAAGTACAACAAGTCAACATTCCTCTTCTTCCTCAACTAGACCTCCTATATTCAATGGAACAAATTTTGTTTTTTGGAAAATCAGAATGAATACCTACTTGATGTCTCTTGGTATGGAAGTTTGGCCAATCATGGTAGATGGTTATAAATCCCAAAAAATCTTCCAATCGATGAATCTGGTAAGAAAAATTAGTACAGTAATGCAAAAGATATAAGTGTTATCGAAGGCGGGCTTGCAGAAATATAATTTGTTAAAGTAATGTAGTTGAAATCTGCAAAGAAAATATGGGACAAATTGGTAAACAATTATGAAAGAGACAAGAAAGTAAAGTTGTCAAAAATTCAAGCTCACATAATGTAATTTGAAATCCTAAGGATGAGTGAATATGAAAACATTGCATGTTTCTTTCTCAGAGTAGATGAGACTGTAAACACTATGAAGGGGATAGGTAAGAAGATTGAATAAGTTATGGTGGTTCAGAAAGTACTAAGATCTCATCCCTCAATACTTGATGCAAAGGTTTCTTCTATAGAATAAATGAATGAACTAGATAAACTGACTATGGATAGACTCCATGAAATACTGATTGATTATGAGATAAGGACCAGGAAAGAACAACCAAATCTAAAGGATGCAGTCTTCAAGGCATGAACATCTCAATATCATGATTCCTTTGAACACTTCTCAGATGAAGAAGAAGATAACTTTGTAAGGAAAATGAATAGGGTCTCCAGAAAGTACAAAGGTATGTTAACATTCAAATTCTTTCATTGCAGTAAAGTTGGTCATTTTGCATCCAAATGTCCTGTCAAAGAAAGCAAAAAAAATGAAAAAGGAAGAAAAGGAAAGGATAAAACTAGGGAGTTTAAAAAGAAAAAGTGTTTAAAAGGAACAATTTTTATTCATCCAAAAGAAGAAGAATATGATCCAGATACAACTAAAGATGAAAAAATTCTCATGGATTTAGAGAAAATATTTGATTAAGAAAAAATAAACACAAAAGGGTGTCAAGATGTAGTCGACATGGAAGGAGAACTCATTAGTGCTCTCGAAGAAATCTCATGATTCAAGAAAAATATTAGAATAAGAAAAGAACAATTATATATTTGTAAAGAAAAAGACAATGAGTTTAGCGAAGCTATAGTCATCTTAAAAATCCAGCTAAAATAGGCGAAAATAAGGGAAGAAATATTGATGAATCAGATAAAATAAAAGGAGAACATTTGTGACAAACTAGAAGCATAAATAGTATCCTTAAAAAAAATATAGATAAGTCCAAAACTCAAATGAATATCAAATTTGTAAGATGATATGAAATCCTAGATAACATTCTCAATAATCAGAGATCACTAGATGACATGACAACACTGGGATATAAGGAAAGTTTGAACATTGTCAAAGGTGAGTCAGGCATCAACATGTCAACTACTGAGAATCCCACAAGCTATGCCAATGATCTCAAAGGAAACAACAATCATCCCAATAAGTTAGGAAATGAAAAGAAGAAGTAGTCATAAATGGATCAGCCCAAACATGCAAGCAAATATGAAGCAAGGAAGCAACAAATGCTTCAATCTTATCAAGTTGTTGGACAAAGACCAATTCCTTCAAGCAAGTTCTTCATTCCAAGTAATCCAAACTTTTTCTATGGATATTGTTTCTCTTGTGGTAATTTTGGACACAAGGCTGTGAGTTGTAGGACTTTTAGATATAACATAAATATAGGATGAGATTCAATAAACCTCAAATGGCTATGGTTCAAAATTATTTCATTGTCTGCTCTTCTTTATTGAATGCAATCAAGTGAATGAACTCAACTTCCCCATATGAAATAATTTTGGACATAAGGAAAGTGAAAGTTAAGTAAGATGTTTCCTATCTTTAAGCAAGATAGACAAGAAAATTTTACCAAGTTTTGGAGGAAGATAAATAAATAAACAAATGTGGAGTGGCTCTATATGCCAAAAACCAAGAAAATCAATGGTATATTGACAGTGGATTCTCCAATCACATGAGAAGAGACAATAGTAACTTTGAATTTGTAACTGAAGAAAAATGTTGCAATGTTACTTTTGGAAACAATGCTCCAACCAGAATTAGAGACAAAGGAATTGTTGTACTAGATGAAGATAATAAGGGAAATACCAAACCACATAATGTGTTGTATGTAGATGGTATAAAAAATAACTTGTTGAATTTAATTCGAATGTGTGACCAAGGAAAAAATGTTCTCTTTCATTCAAAAGGATATAAAGTAATGGATGTGAATACAGGGAAGACCGTTGTAAAGGAAGTCAGAAATTTGGGGAATGTGTATGTACTAGAAGAAGGAAAATAATTTTTTTGCATTGGTAAAACTGAAGAGAGTTGGATTTGACACAAAATACTAGGTCATCTTAGTTTTAATCATCTTGTTAAGCTGTAATGATCCCAAGCCCAACTCTGGCTTGGAATCACTAACTACCACTGGTTTGTCGATGTGCAGGTGTTTATTGAGTTATTAAGTGCATACAAGATTCATTCAACACATGAAGATCATCATACATTCAACATATAGAAGCACAAGCAAAGATCTGACCCTTTTATTATAAGCAATGTAGGATCAATACAATAGATGG
>ML791474.1:561809-597956 GCA_009831015.1 Picea engelmannii
AAATGTGCAATAATACCTGGATGGGGTGATAACATATGGGTAATGAATGAGTTGTTCGAACACCACCTTTCAATCATCAAAAATCCAAATTAACTTGGTTTGTGTGTGTTGGGCCCTTCGGTTTGTTGAATAGAAGCTATGCACAACACATTGCAGCTTCATTTTGGAGAGCATACGTTACACAAGATGTTGAGGAGCTGGAAAACGGACAAAATAAATAAACAGAAAGCAGTTAGAGGGACAACATAACATCAACTTTGAGGAAAGAAGTTGCAACAAAATCAAGAAAAGAAAGAAATCTTAGGTTCTCAACCAGCAAGATTGGATTATATATATTAGACAGATGTGATTGTAATAGGATAATGAATGGATAATGAAGGGTTAACGAATGAACTATAGCATTTTTATTGTTTCCTAGGATGTTAGTCAAGAACTATTCCTTCTATTATTGTTTTCAGAACTGATGTTGTAATGAGAGTCACTAATGTAATGACCTATATTGTAGCATATCTAAGATTTGGAGATCAGGGTAAGAACCAGATGGACAATGTATCCAATTTTGGTATCATTAATACAATCAGAGACCTAAATTTTGAAGCTACACCTTGTGTATTGAGTCCTACCGAATGAATGGATTTTTGTTCTATATTATCTTTATGTCTGATATACTTAAATGATTCTTTATGAATGACAACACAACTCTGTTTCTTTATTTCCCAGTTAGGAATTACTCATAACTATTACAGTTTTAGTCGTGCAAGACTACAGTGAGTCTTGATAACTCAGAGGTCTGTCTAAGTATTCTCCTTACCCTTCCCTCTCTTTCCTGTTTTGGTTGCGCTTTGGGTGAGACTTATTCCCTCCCATGAAGATGAAAATGCCAGCACTCTAGACTACTTGCATACATTTTTTTGGTAAACTAAGAAGGACCTTGGTCTGAACACTTTTGCACCAACAAAATGGTTTTGTTGTCATGACCTATGCTTTAAAATGGAAACTGTGAGGAGGATTCTTCCATGGATCTATAGATATGAGATTCCTCAATGTTGGGAAAGAAATTGTGACACCTTTATATGGAAGGAAGTGGAGTTGCGAGGTAAAAGTGAGAAGAATACAAGAGATTTTGTCTTTTACTCAGAAAGATCGAGCGACCAACATGAGATATTCTGGGTTAAATTTCTGGAAGAACTATTCCATGGGATAGATAGGCTCTAAGAAGTTCTAGAATTTCAATAATGTGTTAAGAAGACCTGCACTTTGGATATAGAGAAGATCGCAACACTTCACCAGCTAGATCACCAGATCACATGAGCAATCAATTTATGGGTCATATGATTCTGGAGGGATACATTATTGAATTTGTAGTCGAGAATCACATATATTTTTCACTTGCATAATAAATTTTCAAGAAAGGTGTATGTGACAGATTGTTGAGGGAAATTCCCATGTGGATCAAGGTATTCTTGATGGAGGAGGGGATTATAACTATTCCCTCAACTGATATGGTAGCCTAAATACCTACACTTGGGGTAGGGTGATTTTGGGGTATGATCATGACTTGAGAAGGGGAAAGGGTTCTTTGACATATGGGAGAATATCAAGAGAAGAGAAAGCCTTAAGGAAAGCTGCCATTGTTGAGAAGTGGTGGCACATGAGGGTAAAGAAAGAAGTAAAGCAGTCTGAGGTGTTGTAGAAAGAAATCAGTTCAAAAGGAAAATATGAAAGAAAAAGGGAAGAGTTGAGGGAGGTGAGAAGACAAGAAAGACTGACCAATCTAAGATTGTAGTAGAGAGAAGCTCAAAGAGGAAGGAGTCCCTAGATGGGTGGATGAGAAAAAGAATTTGGAGAAGAAAGGGAAGATGAAGAAGGTATGGATCTTGCAAGAGATAGAGAAGATTCATCCCCGATATCAGGAAACATCGGGAACCAGGAAGAGAAGTCTTCTCTAGAGGAAGAGAATGAGACCCCCCAGATCACCCGCCTAGAAGTAAGTGGGACCAGCCCCGAATCACCCGTCCCCTAGGTGTCCAATATACCCATGGTAAATTCTACACCACCTACTTATGCTATTTCTATTCCATCACATCCAGTTAGTTAGAATCAGTCTATAAGTGTAAATGCTAGGAGGATATTTAGATCCCAAGGCATATCACAATCAAGACCTTTAGGTTTTCTTCTAATAGGAGAAATGAGACCCATAATGGATGGACATATGGGAGGATCGATCGCCCGATACCCATAATTTTGTGGTAAATGGGATGAAGATGTAGAGAAACATTGGTTCTTGTGTGAATCCATCTGGAGGTCCAGAGGGACTCTTGATGAAAATTAGTTAATAGATTTTCATACTACCTTGAGGGGTCATTCTCTGAAATGGTATATGAAGGCTATTGAACCTGATTTTCTAGGACAAGCATTCACCCTTGGCCAAGTTCATTTTAATTTCATTGCCAAATTCAAACTACCTTAGGCAAAGAAACAAGCTCTCTCTGAGTTGCGGGAGATTCAACAAAGAGAAGGAGAATCTTCTTGGGAGTATAGCCAGAAATTTAAGGATGTTGTTGGGAGGCTAGCACATCCTATCCACAAATATCACTAGAGGGAGTGGTACATCCAAGGATTACTACCTCTGACGAGAATTCCTTTAATGCAACAACAGATAACCACATTAACAAATGCCTTGGAACAATCAATGAAGATCGAAGCCATGGCAGGTTATCCGGGGAATCTGAGAATGACTAGGCCTCTAGTAGATGCAAATTTGTTGCATATCTAGGGACAAATATCAGTGCTAACAAAAAATATTCAAGAATTAACCATGCAAAGACCAGGACGACCTCAGGTTTGGTGCGCATTATGCTACAAAGAAAAGCATCTGGAAAATGAATGTTCGTGCATAAGGGGAATGGGACCTCTTCACCACCCGATGGGACCTTCTTGAAACACGGGAGGAGTTTCAAAAGTATATGTGACTCCAACATTCCATACACCATGGCTATATAATACCTTCCCAGGCTCTCAAACCTCCCAGACAATGGAGTATTGTGATATTTTTCAGATGCATGGACATGCACCGAGGTAGTGTCCTATTATGCAGAAGTACACAACTATGCCCAATACAATACACTGTGAGTTTTTTGCATCTGAAACCCATGCCACAAATCCATGTAGAGGGCTAGACACACTTGTTGATAGATTGGACCTGACAACGTTCAGAGTAAATGAAACCCCTCCAGGACTTGGAAGAGGCCACAGAGGTGGGGCTGGAGGTGGATTCAGAGGAGGGAGAAATGGAGGTAGAGGGACGAGCTGATGCTACAACTAAAATGAAAAAGGTCATTTGGCAAGAGACTTCTCTCACCCAAGAGAACCATGGTGCTCTTACTGTAGGAATAATGGGCACGCAACAAAAAACTGCCCAGACCTGATCGCGAAGTGGTAATATTGGGTTCGTCAATGAAGAGATAATATCATAAGATCAGAGTTAAAACGGAGAATTGAGAGATAACTACCAAAGTTTAACATCATCACTCACAAAGGAGCAAAGACTGGGGAAGACGCAGACAATCAACCCAAGATTCAGAAAGTTATTTCCAAAGATGACAGGTATCATCCTATGAAATAAAAGTTGTGTTTAAAAAATGCAATAGAAATATTAAGAGTATCCCCACTCCAAAAGTAATGGAGAATCCTTCCCCACTTTTAAGTTTCTAATATCTTGAGTAACAAATTTGAAATAATACCTGGATGGGGTGATAACATATGGGGCATGAACGATTTGTTCAACCACCACCTTTCAATCATAAAAAATCCAAATTAACTTGGTGTGTGTGTGTGTTGGGCCCTTCGTTTTGTTGAATAGAAGTTGCATACAACACATTGTAGATTCATTGTGGAGAGTATAAGTTGCACAATATGTTGAGGAGCTAGACAACAGACAAAAGAAAGAAACAAAAAGATGTTAGAGGGACAACACAACATCAACTTTAAGGAAAGAAGTTGCAACAAGATCAATAAAAGAAAGAACTCTCGGGTTCTCAACCAACAAGATCAAATTATATATATGATAATGATGTGATGTAATAGGATAATGAATGGCTAATGAAGGGTTAATGAGTGAGCTATAGTGTTGTTACTGTTTCCTAGGATGTTAGTCTAGAACTATTACTTCTATTGTTTTTTTCAGAACTGATGTTGTAACGAGAGTCACTAATGTAATGACCTATTGTTGGCACAGGGGTAGACCTAGGGTTTAACGCTTCAAAAATGAACCAACAAAACCCTAACTACTGACCCTTTTGGCAACACCTGCGAAGCAAATGAAGTCTCACCCGAGGTAGAGGCAGGTGTGGTTGCAGGACTCCAGTGTCTGCAACCTTAGTTGGGACACAGATTTGTGATTGTAACACCTTAGCAGAGCACTCAACAATTATAGTTCATTAATATTCAGCCTTAGTTTACAACACAAATAAACCCTAATAATAGAGCAATGCAGTATTCACACAGATCCAGTATTCACATAGATCCAATATATTCAAGCATTAAGCATATCAACACAGATCAGATCTAGCATCTTATTCACATCATTAGGCACTAAGCTATCATATCAGATTCATCTAACATACATCAGTGCACTAAGCATTAATCATATGAATAATGAAACATTCACAATGCACAAAGAAACCATAATGCACAAAGAAACCACAACACTGGATATAGATGGTTCACCCTCAGCCTGGGGCTACGTCCACCAACTCTTCTTCTCTTTTATTGCCTTCTGTCAATCTTCTACATGCACAGAGCCATGGGATCTTACTCCGCGTAGGACAGGAGATCTGTGCTCACTTCACTAGATCCTCCTTCCCCAAGTTACAACACTAATACTTCTCACAGTATCTTACAATCACTTGCACTTAGCTTTGCAAGCTCTCGACATAGCATGCACGGAGCATATAGAATTGGTACTTAGCACTCAACAAGGTAACAAAAACCTTCTTCTTCTTACATCACCAAAACTTCTTTTTATACATTATAAAAAATGCCTAAACATGGGTAAACCCATGGGACGACATCCCCATACCTGTTACATAGCCCAAAACCCAAAAATCCCTAAATAAGGGGTTGATATCCCACAATCTACGCTTCAACTTGCGCTCCACCTTTGAGAGCATGTCGAAGTCCCAAAAGTAGGTCAAACATGACCAAGTATTCTCAAAACTTGGTCAAGGGCCAACATGTCCCCAACACTCACCTGTGACTCGTCTTGAGTCACTCTGGTCTAGGTAGCTCTGCTTCGAAAGCCTCAATCTTGACTTGAGTTTCTTCTACCTATTGTTGCGCCAAGGCCTCCTGCTCGATGAACTCTTGGATAAATGCTTCGTTGATAGTTCCCTCTAAGCGATGTTTAGCTGCAGTGACGACTTGTTCAATTTCTTCTCCTTGGCCTTCAATCTCTGTGAACATTTGGCAAGCCTCATCCTGAATTGGTTGGAGCCCCTGAGTCACTTCCATGACTTTGCTCTGAATGGTGTGGACCGATTGTTGACCAGTGTGCTATTCTTGGGATCGCTTCATCCTATCAACTGGTGACAGAGGCTTCAACTGCATTTGTACTGTTTCTTCTTGCTTATTTTCTTCCTAGAGCTGTGACTCTAGTGCCTTTAGTTCAGGGTCTTTAGTAAGTTGGTCATAGGTTTGTGCACTTCTATTACTAAGTTGTTTACATTGTAGAGAGAATGCTATGTTCCTCTCAACTATTCTATGGGAAATGGATTCTCTTTGGTCTCACACATCTTGTGGGGTAATTGGAACTGTTCATAGCTCCAGATCTATGATTCTCTGTTGACGCTGTTGGATAGCTTCTGCAAGCTGTGCTACTTGATGCTCTACTGGTTCTTCTGTCCTTTTATCTAAGCCTGTCATAGAGCGAAGTGCTCTACTGACTGCTTCTTTGACTCCAAGCTACTCTGCAAGTAACTTCTCTTTCTCTTTCTTGATCTACACTCTCTCCTCTTCGAACTTGGTGTGGAGGTAATCGTTCTCATGTTGCACAACTCGAAGTTGCTCTACCATTTCCTCTTGTTATTTCTTTAGTTCCATTGTAGCTTGTTCTTTCTCTTCTTGCGCTTGATGAAGGCAAGCTTCGGTCGTGTCATCTATTCTACGGAGTTAGGAAGGCTCATATCCCAACTCTAGTTCTTCTGATGGTGGGGGTGCAATGAATACTGCGCGACTGGATTGAAGGGCCTATTGTACCCCTCTGAGTTCTTCCTCAATCCAATCATACATGGCTTCTTTTTTGGCTTCATTGTTCTGCAAGAGGTCCTGTGAGGTATTTGATACAGCTACGATGATGAAGTCGAAGTCATTGAGCATGATTATAGTCTGCAGCTTAGTCTTGGTGGCTTTGGACCTCTTCCGAGAAGTAGGTTTTGTGGGGGAAACCTTTCTTTTATTGGAGGGATCAATCTCATCAATAGGATCTCTAGGCAGTGTTACTTCGCCTTGGTTCTTCTGATCTTCTTTGCCATTGGTCTCTTATCTATCTACTTTGTCATCACCTCCTCATTCAAGTGATATTGAAGCAGTTTCATCTAATGCACTGCTCAGGTTTTGTACCTCTTCGGTCTTCTTCCTTCTATTGGTTCCGAGTGTGTCGTTTTCTTCGTGAGTGGCCTCCGAGCTGCCAATTAGTTCGGGATCAAAAATTTATGTGGGGTTAGCCAGGAGAAGGAGCTATCCAGACCATTCCTTAGTTATCTCTTTGAGGTCCTCCTCTGTGAGATTATACTATGACTAAAGCTCTTCTTTATGCTCGTCTACACGCATAGTGATATAAATAAAGTGTCGATCTGCAAGGAACTTCATGAGAGATCTAAACCGATGCAGGGTGTTCGGTGTCATGCGAGGGACAACCCCAATAGCCCTTTTTACCTAGAGATAGTATGTGGGTCATACTGCGTTTGACTTCCATTTTTTTCCCAACCAGAGCGTGGTGAACTTCGTAGCGAGTGGCTCAAACAACTCAATGTCCAAGAAGGTCACACCTTCCGACATCTCCCAAGAAGTAAACACTATGAGGATCAATAGCTAGCTAAAATGGAACTCATAGCCCAGATCCTGAGCTTCTCGGCAATCCAATTCTGGCTGATTGACTATGTACTTCACCCAGTTCATTTGGCGTCCTTCTACACATTTTCCAGTGAGGTCAACAACGAACCCTGTGACCTGCGTAGGTCTGTTATTTCTCACCATCTTTCCTGCGATCAGCTAGCAGGCTAGGTGTACTACACCATTCTATATGGAAGCTACCTTGTAGCCTCACATCCCCTTTTCTACATAGCCATAGGTATCCTTAATTATCTGTGCCAAGGCATGGTCTGCAGCCTTCCTTGGGTAGAAGTTTTGTGGGTCGGGTCCCTGCATGCTAAATCCAGTGATCCTATGGATCAGCGTCGGATCGACTGTGATGTGCCTATCTAGCCATAGATAGCTGCCATGGTAACATGATAGCAGGAGATTAACACACACATTAACCTTCTGGTTCCTTGTAAAATGTGGAATATTCATCACATTCAAGATGGTGGAATGCGCGAGGTTCATATTCCATGGTTGGGGGATTATTTTCGAGTTCTTCCCCTTCGTCCTAGTCAAGTATCTATGAAGAGAGAGCATATTATGGTTCTTGCGGTCCTCTAGGTTGAAGTCACTGAATTTTAATGTCACT
This sequence comes from Picea engelmannii, assembly GCA_009831015.1. Lineage (NCBI taxonomy): Eukaryota > Viridiplantae > Streptophyta > Pinopsida > Pinales > Pinaceae > Picea > Picea engelmannii. The sequence continues at coordinate 569,536 of ML791474.1, forward strand.
ATCTTATCCTGCTATGTTCTAACTGCATGTATCCCTTTCGGGTGGTACACAGTAACAAGGGTGTAATCAAAGTCCCTCGGGACACTGTCACGACTCACCGCGCCAGCCAAAGTCAGTATGTAGTCAAGTAGGATAGTCAGGATTAACTTCACATTCACCAAGTCATCTCGATGCTTGGTTCTTTTCTCAGCTGCATCTTGGGATGGTATGGATCTGCGAGTAGTCGACGAAGAGGCTTGCACTCCTCTCGTCGAGGAATCTTGAATACCTGTGAACATTACTTTTTCTGCCATTAGATCGATGAGAACTTCTTCAACCAACTTATCTATGGCACTGGTTTTTTCTGACATGCATGCTCATATCGGATAACTCAGGTGGATGAATGAGTGCTCAATGCAATAGAACATGTGTCGATATCAATAAACACAGTTCTTTAGTAATGAGTTGGCTGGATACAATTTGAAAAAGTGTTTTTGGTGCAACAATCGATGCAATAAGTAGACAATGATGTAATGGATCTCTCCAATGGATGAGAGGTATTCATCAATGCGGTTCTATCCATTGCGACATAGTCCCAATGGTCTGATCACGAGCTTTCTGGCCATAACTGTTGTTCTAACTATTCGGGGGCGTCAGTCTAACGATCATAATGACTTCAACAACTATATTTCTTCGCCATGGTGAAGTTCCATGTTGCACTATTATGATATCTCGGGGAAGTTCCAGTTGTGCAAACCTTCCTTCTGCGAAGTCCCCTATGGAAAATTCTACACTTTTCTATCTTTTCTCTCTTCTTACTGAGATTTCTATCCTTCTTCCCTGTAATATTGTTCTCGGTATTCCTCTTTCCATTCTGATTCCTATCTCCTTTTGGCATAGTAACTTCGCGCTGTTGATATTATTTCATAGGGTTCAAGGGAAATACTTCTTCTCTGTCTGGGGTAGGTTCTTCACTCTTCTGTGAGTCTTCTTGTGTTCTTTAAACTTTGACATTCAAGTTTCTGTTTCTAAACAACTTTGATCTATTCTCATGTTCTTCAATCAAGTGTGTTATCCTCCTAGTCATGAAATCTTTTAATTCTTGCTTCTTCTATTCTAAGACTTGCTCTTATTTTCTTCTGGCCGGATCCTTCTCAATCCAGGTTTTTCCTAGTAATAGAGAAAATGGGGCATTGTTCTCAATAAATTTAACAATCTCAAAATATTCCTTTGTCGAAGTTCCATGAGCATTCATAGATATCTGGGAGAGTCTTCCACATAGGGTTATCAACTTTCCTCTAAATAATCCTATTCCTCCCAATGAAGGAATCATAGCAGGATTTCCAAAAATTTCCCAGGTTCTTTCTGTCATGATATTCACATGTGTTTCTTCATCTAGAACACAATCAATATCGAAGTATCCTAGTCTTGTTTCTATGCACTCTTTTTCTTTGAAGATCTTTGATAAGTTGATATTTTTGTGATCATTCAGGGTTTCTTTCATTTGTAGCAATACATTCTCTGATTCTTTCTGGGTTTCTATCATGGTCTCATTTTATTGATCTTCCTCAAGATTCTCTTGTCTCATATTCATTCTTTCAACCTCAGCAATAATTCTAGGGAAATCCAAAACTTCATGATCCATAGCTTTACAACAAAGACAAATAGGTATTTGATCATGGAATTCCTTAGCAAGATGTCCCGGGCTTCTGCAGCTGTAACAAAGAATTAATCCTCTTTTTATTTTAAATGATCCCCAACCTTTCCTGTACTGTGCACTTGGATCATACCCATACATGTTACATAGCCCAAAACCAATAAATATTTAAACAAGGGGCCGAGATCCCATGATATCCACCTTCGAAAGCCTTTCGAAGTCCCAAAAATAGGTAAAACATAACCAAGTATTCTCAAAACTTGGTCAAGGGCCAACATGCCCCCAACACTCACCTATGACTTGTCCCGAGTCACTCTGATCTAGGTATCTCTGCTTCAAAATCCTCAATCTTGGCTCAATCTGCTTCGACCTGTTGTTGCAACAAGGCCTCCTACTCAGTGAACTCTTGGATAACTGCTTCATTGATAGGTCCCTCTAAGAGATGTTCGACTGTAATAACGACTTGTTCCATTTATTCTCCCCAGCCTTCAATCTCCACGGACAGTTGACAAGCCTCATCATGAATTGGTTGGAGCCTCTGATTCACTTCCATGACTTTGCTCTGAATGGTGTGGACCTCCTTTTTAGCAATGCACTATTCTTGGGATTGCTTCATCCTATCAACTGTTGACAAGGGCTTCAACTGCGCCTATACGTTTTTTGCTTGCTTCTTTGCCTCCTGGAGTTGTGACTCCAGTGCCTTTAGTTCAAGGTCTTTAGTAAGTCACTCATAGGTTTGTGCACTTCTAATTCTAAGTTATTTACATTCCAGAGTGAATGCTCTGATCCTCTCAATTGTGCTTCGGGAAGTGGTTTCTCTTTGGTCTCGCATGTCCTGTGGGGTACTTGGCACTGTTCATAGCTCCAGATCTGTGATTCTCTATTGAAGTTGTTGGATAGCTTCTACAAGATGCGCTACTTGATTCTCTACTAGTGCTTCTGCCTTTTGCTCTAAGCCTCTCATGGAGCGAAGTGCTCTACTGACTGCTTCTTTGAATCTGAGCTTCTCTGCGAGCAACTTCTCTTTATATTGATTGATTTGCACTCTCTCCTCTTCGAACTTGCTATGGAGGTCATATTTTTCATGTTGCAAAACTTGGAATTTCTCTACCATTTCCTCTTATGCTTGCTTTAGGGCCACTGTAGCCTGTTCTTTCTCTTCTTGCACTCAACCAAGGTGAGATTCGGTTGCATCAGCTTTTCTACAGAGTTGGGCAGAATCATCTCCCAACTCTGGTTATTCTGATGGTGGGGGCGCAATGGATACTACGCGTCTGGATTGTTATACCCCTCTGATTTATGACTCAATCCTATCATACATGGCTTCTTGTTTTTCTTTAGTTTTATGCAAGAGGTCCTATGAGGCATCTGATATGGCTATGATGATGAAGTTGAAGTCATCAAGAGTGAGTACAATCTACAGCTTACTCTTGGTGGCTTTGGAATTCTTCCGGAAAGTAGGTTTCATGGGGGAAGCATTTATTTTCTTGGAGGGATTAGTCTCATCAGCAATATCCCTAGGAAGTGTTACATCTCATTACTTCTGTTGATCTTATTTTCCATCGGTATCTTCTCTATCTACTTTGTCATCACCTCCTCATCTACGTGATCCTAAAGTGGTTTCATCTGATGCACTTCTCAGGTTTTGTACCTCTTCGGTCTTGTTCCTTCTGCTGGTTCCAGGTGTGTCTTGTTCTTCGTGAGTGGCCTTAGAGCTGGAGAAGGAGCTCTGCAGACCAATTCTTAGTTATCTCTTTGAGGTCCTCCTCTGTGAGCTTATAGTACGACTGAAGCTTTTCTTTATGCTCGTCTGCGCTCTCAGTGATATAAATAAAGTCTCAATCTGCAAGGAAATTTATGAGAGGTCTGAACCTATGTAAGGTGTTCAACATCATGCGAGGGATAGCCCCAATAGCCCTCTTTAGTTGGATATAATATGTGTGGAAAACTACGTTCTCTTGAGTACTAGAGCATGGTGAACTTTGCAGCGAGTGGCTCGAATGACTCAATGTACAGGAAGGTCACACCTTCCAGCATCTCCCAAGTAGTAAACACTATGAGGATCAACATCCAGCTAAAATGGAACTCATAGCCCTGATCCTGAGCTTCTCGGCAATCCAATTCTACCTGGTTGAACATGTACTTCGCCCAGTTCATTTGGAGTCCTTCTACACATTTTCTGGCGAGGTCAACAACGAACCTTTTGACCTGCGTAGGTCTATTATTTCTCACCAGCTTTCCTGCAATCAACTGGCAGGTCAAGTGCACTGTGCCATTCTGGTTGGAACCTACCTTGTAGCCTCGTATCCCCTTTTCTACATCTCCATAAGTATCCTTAATTCTTTGTGCCAGGGCGTGGTTTGCAGTCTTCCCTGGGTAGAAGTCTTGTGGGTCTCGTCCCTGCATGCTCAATCTGGTGATCCTATGGATCAACGTTGGATCAACTGTGATGCATATATATAGCCATAGATAAACAACATGGTAACATGATAGCAGGAGCTTAACACACATGTTAACCTCCTGGTGCCTTCCAAAATGTGGAATCTTCATCACATTCAAGATGGTGGACTGCGCGAGGTTCATAGTCCATGGTTGAGGGATTATTTTCAAGTTCTTCCCCTTCGTCCTAGTCAATTATCTGTGAGGAGAGAGCATATTGTCATTCTTGCGGTCCCCTAGGTTGAATTCGCTGAATTTTAATGTCGTGATCTTATCCTGCTATTTTCTAACTGCACGTATCCTTTTCGGGAGGTATGAAGTAACCAGGTTGTAATCAAAGTCCCTCGGGACACTGTCATGACTCACCACACCAGCCAAAGGCAAGATGTAGTCGGGCAAGATAGTCTGGATTAACTTTGCATTTTCTAGGTCATCTCGATGCTTCGTTATTTTCTCAGCTACAGCTCAGGATGGTCCATATCCGTGAGCAGTTGACGGAGAGGCTTGCACTCTTGTCATCGAGGAAGCTCGAATACCTATGAACATTACTTTTTTTTGCCATTAGATCGATGAGAACTTCTTCAACCAACTTCTCTATGGCACTGAGTTTGTCCGACATGCATGCTCAAATTGGATAACTCAGGTGGATGAATGAATGCTTAAAGAAATAGACCAGGTGTTGATCTCAATAAACACAACGCTATAGTAATGCGTTGGCTGGGATACAATTTGCAAAATTGTTTTCGGTGCAACAGTCAATGCAATAAGTAGACAGGGATGTAACAAATCTCTCCAATGGATGAGAGTTATTCATCAATGTGGTTTTGTCCGTTGCGGCACGGTCCCAATGGTCTGATGGCAATATTTCTGGCCATAACTGTTGTTCTAACCGTTCGGGGGAATCATTCTAATGGTCATAATGCCTTCAACGGTTATATTGCTTCACCATGGAGAAATTCCATGTTGCACTATTTTGATATCCTGACGAAGTTCCAGTTGTGCAAACCTTCCTTCTATGAAGTCCCCTATGGAACATTCTGCAACTTTTCTATCTTTTCTCTCTTCTTACTGAGATTTCTAGAATTCTTCCCTGTAATATTCTTCTCGGTATTCCTCTTTCCATTCTGATTCCTATCTCCTTTTGGCATAGTAACTTCACGTTGTTGAGATTATTTCATAGGGTTCTTGGGCGATACTTATTCTCTATCTGGGGTAGCTGTTTCACTATTCTGTGAGTCTTCTTGTGTTCTTTCAACTTCAACATCCATGTTTCTAGTTCTAAACAACTTTGATCTATTCTCATGTTCTTCAATCAAGTGTGCTATCCTCCTAGTCATGAAATCTTTTAATTCTTTCTTCTTTTGTTCTAAGACTTCCTCTTCTTTTCTTCTAGCCTGATCCTTCTCAATCCAAGTTTTTCCTATTAATATAGCAAATGGGGCGTTGTTCTCAATAAATTTAACAACCTCAAAATCTTCCTCTGTCGAATCCCCATGAGCATTCATAGATATCTGGGTGAGTCTTCCACATAGGGTTATCATATTTCCTTTAAATAATCCTATTCCTCCCAATGAAGGAATCATAGCAGGCTTTCCTAAAATTTCCCAGGTTCTTTCTGTCATGATATTCACCTGTGTTTCTTCATCCAGAACACAGTCAATGTCGAAGTCTCCTAGTCTTGTTTCTATGCACTCTTTTTCTTTGAAGATCTCTGATAAGTTGGTATTTTTGTTATCATTTAGGGTTTCTTTCATTTGTAGCAATACATTCTCTGATTATTTCTAGGGTTCTGTCATGGTCTCAGTTTCTCGATCTTCCTTACTTGTCTCGTATTCATTCTTTCAACCTTAGCAATCATTCTAAGGAAATCCAAAACTTCATTATCCATAGATTTACAACAAAGAAAAATAGGTCTTTGATCATGACATTCCTTAGCAAGATGTCTCGGTCTTCTACAGCTGTAACAAATAATTAATCCTCTTTTTATTTTAAATGATCCCCAACCTTTCCTGTACTGTGCACTCAGATCATAGTAGCTAACCTGCAAAACATTCTTTCTAGGTTCCTGCATCCATTTGTTAGTCCAAACATTCTTTCTATGCATAGGAATAACATATCTTTCACTATTCTTATCATATATACTCATATCAAATATTCTTTCTTCTAGTTGTGCCCTAGTTTTCAAGCTAGGACAAAATTTATAAAGCATACCTAGTTCCATACTTTTGAAACAAAAAATTCCCCTTATCTTACATTTTCAATCAAAACTTTTCATTGTTCTTACCTTTATCAGAGCACAAAGCTTTAATATCTTACCTCTTTTCTTCAGATCTGACTTCTATTCTTAGCATAGAGATTCACAAGTCAAGTATAATATTGCGCACTAGGGCAACAAATCTACACATCGAGCTTCCTCTTTTCTTCAGTTCCCAACAATCACAGTTTTAGGTCTTGACAATGGAACCATTTGTTGGAATAGGGGCATACACAAGGTTCAACACTTCAACAATGCACCAACAAAATCCTAACTACCGACCCTTTCGGAAACACCTGCAAAGCAGATGAAGTCTCACCTGAGGTAGAGGCAGGGGTGGTTGCAGGACTCCAATGTCTGCAACCTTAGCTGGGACACAGATATGTGATTGTAACACCTTAGTAGATAACTCAACAATGATAGTTCATTAATATTCATCCTTAGTTTACAATGCAGATAAACCCTAATAACAAAGCGACACAGTATTCACACAGATCCAATATATTCAAACACTAAGCATATCAACACAGATCAGATCTAGCATGTTATTCACATCATTAGTCACTAAGATAACATATCAGATTCATCTAACATAAATCAATGCACTAAGCATTAATCATATGAATAATGCAACATTCACAATGCACAAAGCAGCCACACCATCGGATATACATGGTTCACCCCCAGCTTGGGGCTATGTCCACCAACTCTTCTTCTCTTTTATTGCCTTCTGTCAATATTTTATATGCACAGAGCCATGAGATGTTACTCTGCGTAGGACAAGAGATCTGTACACACTTTGTTGGATCCTCCTTCCCTGAGTGACAACACAAATCCTTCTCACAGTCTCTTACAATCACTTGCACTTAACTATGCAAGTTCTCGACATAGCATGCATGAAGCATATACAATTGGTACTTAGCACTCAACAAGGTACCAAAACAATTCTTCTTCTTACATCGCCTAGACTTCTATTTATACATTACAAAAAGGGCCTAAACATGGGTAAACCCATGGGTTGACATCCCCATACCCGTTACATATCCCAAAACCAAAAAATCCCTAAACAAGGGGCCGAGATCCCATGATCTCTGCTTCGACTTGCGCTCTACCTTGGACACCCTGTCGAAGTCCCAAAAATAGGTCAAACATGACAAAGTATTCTCAAAACTTGGTCAAGGGCTGCCACCTATACTGTAGCATAACTAAGATTTCAAGATCTAGGTAAGAACCAGATGAACAATGTATCTGAGTTTGGTATCGTTAATACAATCAAAGGCCTAAATTATGAAGCTACACCTTGTGTATTGAGTCGTAATGCATGAACATATTGTTGTTATGTATTATCTTTATGCCTGATATAATTAAATGCTTCTTTATGAATGACAACACAACTCTGTTTCTTTATTTCCCAATTAGGAATTACTCAAAACTGTTACAGGTTTAGTCTATCTTGCGTAAGACTACAATGATTCTTAATAACTCAGAGGTCTGTCTAAGTATTCTCCTTACACTTCCCTCTCTTTCCTATCTCGGTTGCGCTTCAGGTGAGTCTTCTTCCCTCCCAGGAAGATGAAAATGCCAACACTCTAGACTACATTGGTACCTTTTGTCGGTAACCTAAGAAGGACCCTAGTCTGGACACTTTTGCACCAACAGTGTGGGAGGTTTGATGACTAGAAATGATCTGAGGAAAGGATGTGGGAGGATAGAAATATCCTTCTCCTACCTTCGAAAATTATGATGATATAAGGAAAGAAAGAGGGTTGTGGGTACACTAAGATTACCTATGAAGGTGGCTACAAATGGAAAATTGTGATTGTTCACAGTGTTGGTAAGGATGTTAACTGGGAGTGGAAAAATATGGCGTGCTCAGGAGAAATAATGTTTGCACATGGTTGTAAATTCCTTGTTGGGATGGTATGGAAAATAACCCATTTAAATTTAGGTTGGATGATGGAGTTTTGTCATGAATGGGGATGGTCTAGAAGAGGGATCCCTCTTGAGATACTTCGACCTTTAATTCTAGGTAATTAGTTTTCCTTTCTCAGTCCGTGGCATTGGTTGTATGAGAGTTTTTTTGCATGGATGATTGTGGTGTTGGGGAGAGACATTAGTAGTGTTTCCACTCTATTAGTAAGTCAAATAGTTGTATTAGACCCTTTTATGGTTCCACGTCTCTCGGGGGCAGGGGGATTTTCCATTAATTTTTTTAGTGTATGAATGAGTGTTTTTTTCTATATTTGAGTGAAGTGGCCTCAACAATATTTGGTTTATTTTCCACTACTAGGGTTATGTTACTCTCCTGGTCACTATCTTGTCTCTTCTCATCCCTCTTTGGTTTTAGAGAGAGGATTTTGTGGTGGTATTTTCACTTTGGATGAGGGTTAACTCTAGATAGTATGTCTCATGGTGTGAGTAAGAGTGTGGGGGCATGAAAAATAAAAGAAAAGGATATTGAGAACAAACCATCCACTTCAAAGGATCCCCTACTCTTATCACAATCTATAGAGGATGTATGGGAAGTAGATAATTTGTTTAAAGGAAAATTTCTAGTAGAGGCCAGGTGGATGTCAAGGAGCTCGAATGGGAAGTCTGTGTAATGAAATAGATCCTCTCAAAAGACTGGATTTTGAATGAAGTTGAAGGGTGGCTAAAATACCTAGTGTAAACAAGATCTAAGAGGACACAATTCTTCAGGTTGGTAGAAACTCATTGATTGGTTAAAATTTTGATTTCCTAAGCCCTGGATAATACAAGGAAGGAGCTCTAGGAAATTCTTCATACCATCAAAATTTTGAGGGAAAATTTGAATCAATGTGCCTAGTGGTACTTGGGATTAGAATTTTGGTCTCACGGGTTGGGGAGGAGGCAACCACGTTCAGAAAGAAACATACCCCATGAGACTCAGAGGGTACTCAAGAAAACCACATTTTCCTAAATGATGAACCTCATGTTAATGACAATACTCAGGAACATAACATGGAAACTAAAGTGATAGTTGAAGCTTCCAAAGAGGATGGTCCCCACTTTCCTAAAGCATGTTGTTTGTTTTAGTCTATTTTTTTTTCATTATTTTTTGATAAGCATGGACAATTATTTGGAATTTATTGTATCTTTTTATTAAATCCTTTGTAACAAACTATGAAAAGGTTGATCAAGAATATTTCTGATGACTCTCTTCTAGTAGGGGTTTTTGGTTTCCCCTATGGAAAACCCTATCAAATAAGGTTGTAATTGTGCTAGATATATATAATAGAAAGATCTAGAAACTATTTTTTTACTTTAAAAAAAGGCGCAATAACCATCAATTGAATCAATAACAATACATAAATCTTATATAACCATAAATCTTAGTGTTGTTTTCCATATGGAAAAGTTGTGCAAAACTTCTTTTTTAAAGGATTGATTGGGGTTACTTACTTATCAATAAAAATTATTTTGATTCTTTTTTAGAATCAACATGGATTTCTCACTCATCAATAAAGATATAAAGTAGATAATCTTCTACATTAACATAGATTAAATGTACTAGAAAAAACCATTTATAACACTTTTTGAATATGTTTAATATTCTTTACAAAGTGTGAAATTGATTAAAATTGAGAATATGACTAAAATGAAATGAAAATAGTAGTTAGTGAGGCATACAACTTAACACTTAGTTATATATAAGCATACATCCATGAAAAAAAGAGGACACTTTTGAAAAAGACAAGAGAAACACATATATAGTGCGGGTGGCATAAACTGTTCCTAACACCCGACTAAGTCCTATTATTGAAAAATTGTTACAATGTGAGCACTACCATCTTAGTTTATAACTTGGAAGAGTCACATGACTCACCTCACCTCACCAAGAAAATCATACACATATTTGTCACATCAATACTCATCCATCGTAACAACTTTCACAACTTTTGTGGAGGACCTCAAAAGTACATCCATCATACACTCATTGTCTCTTCTTTGCTCCAATAATTTGCACATACCTATGGTTCTATCTCCTAGCATGCCTCCTCATACCTATGACAAGACTTCCCCCAAAATAAACCAAAAATAAGGCCACCCCAACTCTATCCATTGAATCACCTCAAGGTAGCACACGTCCTTCCATGTGGAGTGACTTGGCTCCTTGAGGGAGCTCGCCCCTCTTCATCTAAGTCTGCCTCATAATCACAGAGCTAATATTGCTCTCCCTTTTCTTCAAATCTTCCCTCCTTGGCTATGTTCCCTTGTTCTCTTATAGGAACCCCAAAGGTAACCCTCACAAATCATTGTGTCTATTGGGGGTGTCACATCCCTTCATGAACCCATGTTTTCAAATGAATCGCCATGCCTCTTCACAAAAAAAATTCACCAAAACAAATCATCATGCTCATAAACCATTGTTCCCCTTGGGATTGCACACCCCAAACTCGGTGTGCTCCATACTTGGCAATACCATTGGTACGTTCACATGCCCAATTAGTGAAACACTTCGGTGCTAGAGAAACCTCAAGTTTTGTCTCCTTGAGGAATTGGGAAAGGATCTCCATGCCCATCTAGATGAACACCTTATATCCTCCCCCACCTTAATTTATTTTTGTCCTCAACAACATCTAAAAAAATGTGATCTCTGCCTGGACTCATGCCATGTTGCAACTAAGTCTTCTAGAAACCCCAAATTCTATCTAAGTGGAAACCCCAAATTTTTGTGCGAAGTGGAAACCCCAAATTTCTACAAACCCAACTGTAATGCACTCAAGTACTCTGAACAATCTGTTGCTTGAGTCAATATGGTCACCTCATCCAAATCCAAGGATGAAAGTCACCCAATTCTGTTGTACTATATTACTGCGATGTTGTTGCCTTGTTGTTGTTAGGTTATGTTATTGTTGTTGTTGTTTGCTACATTGGATTGCTGCCCACTTCCCTTCAAAAATTTTCTTAAGTGTAGAAATTGTCATGATTCATTGTTGCAAACATACTTCAACCAACACTTCCATGTCTTTGCACATTGTGCATCTCAAGTCCTGTACTAGTTTGGTGATCAATCCAACTCTCACTTCCAAGTCTTGAAATGTGCTTCCTGATGCTTTAACTTAGTCTTTATTTCCACATATCTGTCACTTTGGCCAACTCCAAAGACTAAGGAAAGTGTCCACATTTTCCTCACTACATCTTCCATCGTCTAATCTTTGTCAAGGATATCATATCCAATGTTTAAATGCCACACTTTGAACCAAATCACGTGTCTCTACTCTTGACCCCTTTGTCATTCTATTGTTCTTGCCCAAGTCGTGAACTAGTTGAATGGCCAATCAAACTATCACACTCCTTGAGACTGCACACCCTCATGCACAAATTGGTCACTTCCTTTCACAATTCAGTCCATCTGCACAACCCTCAGACCAAGTCAAGGTTGACCCTCACCTTGTTACACTATGAAGTCACACCAAAATAAAGTCTTCTAACGTGACTCCACTATTCACCTCATGGCACAATTAGCCAATATTTGCAACAAGAACTATGCGTTCAGACTACCTTTGCCTCAATACTTCAACACCCGACCATGCTACAATCTTCTTGTTTACACAATCCTCTAAATGAAGGTAAGTCCTCAACTCACCTCCTTTCGTCAAGTCACCTCTCTACAACTCAACATCTACAATGAGTGTGGACAACATGCCTACACTCCTCAAATGTCCCAACGAATCATCCAAAGTGCTCCAAGTAGAATGATTAACTTGAAATAACTTCTATGCCTTAGGAAAATTCACACCAATACACATGTCTTCAATGATCACTAATACAATACATACAAGTAGATTTTACTTCGCACTTTTTCCTACAAACCAAAGTTTACTCTCCAAGGTACCCATAATAAAGTGGTATTGTATAATAAAATTAGTCAACAACCCCAAAAAGGGATGCCACCATAGCCATAAGTCTTCAATCCAAACCAACTCCGAGTATGAATCTACCCATATAAATAAATTATATGAAGTTGAGCATGGGGGAAACTGTCTAATCATCGATCATTAGTGCCAATATTCTTTACAAACATGAGATAACCCATGAATGATGATAATGGGCCCCAAGGTACACTAGTATGGCTATGGAACAATTTTCACAACTAAACACTTACCAGAAATGGACTAGGTAATTTATTAAATGCTTAATGCCTAGCATTCCAATCTCTAAGAAGTCTTGCTAGACTGTGGAAACTCTATTCACATGAATAAAATATTAATATCACGGGTGACTTACCAAAGAAATTGTAACAATGTTTTGGTTAAGGAATCATATACACAATTAAAAGTGTCTTGATTTCTAAGAAAATCCAACAAGTAAAATAAACACTCATATAAATTAGGAAAGTTTAGTTTCAAAATAATTCCAAAGAAATGTAGAACAAGACTTTATTCCCTAGGTGAATCTCCATAAACAAATTTGAACCATTAACAGTTAAAATAGATGAAACATTTCCAAATCCAATCAATGACCTAGTTTCAGGCCTGAGAACTAAGCGAACTATAAACTTAAGGACTAATTCTCATTAGGTTCCTTAGCTAGATAAATCCATTACTAAAAGTGCAGCCTATTTAAAGTAGTGTTCCACAAGTAAAATATAGATTGATCACACCTAAGGGAAACATAGCTCTTAAAACCTTGTTTTTTTACTTGGATACCAATGGCATAGATAACATTGTTTTCAATCTATATATCATGGAAATTTCACACATAATCACCATAGAAGCTCCACAAAATCCATAATGCTACTATAATTTCAGATACATCCAAGTTCATCAAAAAAGGTAGTGTGTTATGTCAGTGAGGTCCATTTTTTTGTTTCATCTGGTCAAACCAAACTTCCCATTTTTCTTGACAACGATGTTTGGTTCATTCATAGAGAAAAAACATAAGTTTCAATACCCTCCAAGTACCTCTAGTCAAATATTCTCAAGGATTGTAAAATGTGCAAGAACAAATTATCTAACATGCACTTTTATCAACACAATTTACAATTAATTGGGTTATTACATGCAACTCATTCTCCTACTGATAAGTAAAACATACAATATAGATGAGTCTCAAAACAAATTATGTTGGTTTTCAAGGAATACAATTGGAGAAGAAATGAATGCTTGAGAAAATGAATCCGGAAAGGAAAACTATTTAAATCTAGTAACCAACAGACAATCTCAATGGCGATGAAGTCATCTTAGAAAAAATGAGATCGCCCACAACATAAAATTAAAAAATAAGTAGAATTGTTTTCCATGATGGCATGCATATATATAAAGAAGAATGCCTATAGTATATTCCTCTCTTTAGTATGAGTACAAAACTGAACTCTACTCAAATGGCACCCACCAACAAGCTCCATTGATCTCATCACTTGTGCATGCCTCGACCTCGACCACGGAAGCCACCATCGGGACCTCGTCCATCCATTAAAATTGTTTCCCCTTTTCATTGAGCACTCTCAAACTACATTCAAATATGACTTACATGAAAATTGTTCTCATAGAAGGCATGCCAATAGTTGAAAGGTAAAGGCATAAATATGAGGAACAAATAACTCAAAACCTACCTTTGTATTTTTCACCATTTCATCCACACTCAAAATGAGACAAGCAACTTTTGTGGTGATATTGATTGCATTTATCTGCAATAAACAAGATATTACAGATATTAGATGAAAATATCAAGGAAGTTTTAATTTGATTTGAGGTGTCTAGATAAAAAAAACTAGGTCGATAAAAATATGCAAGAAACAAATCAATAATCACCTTTACAACAACAAGCTACCACACAATTTTTGTAAAAGAATCAATAACACCTCATGTATTTATATCAACAGTCTTGAGAACTCTTTGATTAGGATGATTAGCACTAGGCCTAGGCATGCGAGATCTGGATTAGGATTTCTATTACTTCACTCTGTATGATGAACTCAAACAACCACATAATATCTTTGTTGTGGAGATAACTGACAGACGATCCTCAGAGTGATGAATTTGATTATGGTTGCATGGGTTGTACCTTTTAACATGACATTATAGACATGGAACTATGTGAAGAATCTAATGAAAGAAACATTTTTTCCACCATTTGTGAAGAGGAGTGCAACACAAGTCTAGATGGGTCCTTCAAATTATATGGATTCTTGAAAGAAAATAGTGTCAGGTCATATGCATTGTATTTTTATGAGCCACCAAAATTTGATGACAAAGATTGTTCACATAATTTTTCCCTGGTTAGTTGTCTTGAGAATAGCCTTGTTTTTATGGTGGAATTTCCTCGTAAGATGAAGATAAAAGGACATTCTCTAGAAATACCTCACATTGAAGAGCAAGGTGATTGGGCAAAAGATGATAAAAACGAATTATGTGTTGAGGACAAGAAGCTAGCTGTTGTGCTTTGGGGGTATATGAAATCCACCAAAACAAAGGTAGGTATGGATAATTCAGACGCAATGGATTCTTTGGGGTGCTTTCATATTATAAATGTAATACTTGATTTTTTCAACATGTTTCCTCACATTTTCCCTCAGTTGGAGACCATACAATTGTTAGAAAACATGATCGCGGAGCAATAAAATAAAAAAAAATGTGGAAATAAAACACATAATATACACAATACAATAGAGACACAGATATACGTGGTTCACCTAGTGTGGGCTACATCCACCAGAGAAATTTCCAGGTACTTTGATCCAAAATACATCCAGGAACCAAAATGGGTCCAGGAAGGCCTAAAAATCAAAGTTCTCAGAATCAAACAAAAATAATTCCATTGTGTCCGTCTCGTCAGGTTGATTCTGACGATATAATTGTTTCCTCAAACAGACACTATATGTGAAAGTTATCACGTTCTAACTGAAATCCCAAAGAAACAAAAAGTCAACTTGGTCAAAGTCAACGATGACATCAGTAGGTACGACAAGTGATGTCAGCAAGATGTCATCATGATGTCATCATGCTGATGTGGTGTCACCAGGAGGTAACATGTGTCACTCATTTTCGTCACTTTCGGGCTGAGTTGGCACTGTACGGATTTGACACATGTCACTGTGCAGATGACACGTTGCAGTCTGTACAGTGACATGGCCCAATGATAGGTGGATGTACGGATGACATTTGGGCATAGGGAAGGTGACGTGAAAGTGACATGTGGAAGGTGAATGGACTGTACGACGGATGATGTGGCAGTACAGATTGACACGTCGCAGTACAACTGGATGATGTGGCAGTGACACGTGGAAGATGACTAAGATGTATGACGGATGATGTGGTAGGTGATTGGGCCACTGCATTAGTAGTATGAGACAATCCTAGGGTGACATATGGCCCAATCATAAGGTGCCATGTGGCACCCCATATTTTCCCAAGGTCGACCAGGTAAAAGTTTGTTTTCTCCTCTGGGGGGATTTGAACCCTTGACCTCACGGATTTGCAGCGTCTTCATCACCTCTGGTGGACCCACTAGGCTACATGTGTTCCTTGGTCATGAAACGACGAATATACTATATAAAGTGACGTTGGCGTGTGATTTGGGGTAAGCCCCAGTCGGCGAGGGCTAGCCCCGACCTACCAGGGGTTGGAGACCAAGGGCTAGAGATGATGTCTGCATGTGGGGGATTATGGCAAGCTCACATGGCCAAGCCACGTGACCAAGGGCCAAGACTTAAGGGCTTAGAAAAGTGCGCCAGCCAGCCTAAGGCCACATGGAGGCACACATGCAACCAGGGGCCCGCATGAAGGGGGTTGTGCCCGATATTTCCCCAAATTAGGGTTTTAAACTATATGTTATAATTTTTATGGATTTTCATCTTGTTTTGGGAGATTTTGGCCATTATTAGAGGATCTTGAGCTCTTTTTGAGGCCAGATCTTGGGGGGAAGTTGGGAGGTTGTTTCCAACTTCAATCTTATATAAAATAGAGGTTCTTGGCAGCCTTGGCGAGGTTCAAAAAAGGAGAAATGTTGAGGAATTTGTCAGTCAAAGCCATTTTTATGTAGGGAAGATATTGAGGAGAGCAACTTTGCGGGCCATTTCCGAGAGCTTCATTCATATGTTTTCAATGCCGTCAGTTGTGTTTGGTTCTTGATATCTAGAAGAACACAACCATATCAGTTTGTAATCCATTTGACAATTTTCAGATGTAATTTTGAAGCTTTGAAGAGAAATAAGAAAGCCTCACCCACTGAGACAAAGGCCCAGAGACATAGGAGATATTGCCAAACTCTGTTAACAATTTTGTTGTTATGGTTTGCTGATTCTTTTTGTTCATTTCCAGATCTGTATATCTTCTTATGGATGTTATGTTAAATCTTTAATTCTTCCTCTTTCTTCAAATTCCTAAATGCTTAATGAACTCATGTTTTAAAAACTCAACCATAGTCTTTAAAAGATCTTTTCGGATCAAGTGGTATCATAGTAGGTTGACGGTTGGTTTTGGAGTTTGCATGATTACCATGGAAAAGATGAATTGTGGTGAAGGCGATCTTGTTGAAGAGAATCCTGAGATTGGATAAATAAAGAGAACTTCTCGAAGTGAGAAGATGGCATTGGAAGAGGGACCTTCTCATGACGAGGTAGAGTTTCGAAATACCTTCTTCACCATGTCGGAGATGATGAAGGTTTTATATGATGATTACTTGGATAAGAAGAGACTGATTTTAGGTGAACCTTCAAAGGCCAAAAGTGAAGAAGGAGAGGATCCTCCTAAACCTCCTCCTTCACCTCCTTCTTCTCCATCAAATTCTTCTTCTTCAAGTACAAGTTCTAAGTCCACCACAAGAAAACATTCCCATAAACATAAAAATGGCATACCTTTACTTAAGCTTGATGTGAAGTTTGAATTACCCATGTATGATGGTGAAGTCAATGCATAGAGGCTTGATAATTGGGCCAGACAGATGGAATTTTATTGCAGTGTGCAACAAATCGAGGACAAGGCAACTGAAATCAAATTGGCATCTCTTCGACTTGCAGACACAACACTCATCTGGTGGCAAAGCAAGTTGCAAAATGGAATGTAACAAGTGGGTAATGTATTTCCATCATGGAAATTTTTTGTTTATGCACTTAGAAAGCAATTTTATCCTTTGGGTTATAAAGATAAAGCTTTAATTGAATGGAAAGGTATTAAACTAAGAAAGGGACAAACAATGCAAGAATACACATATGAATTTTGTAAGATGGCATTAATGTTATACATTCCATTACATACCCAAGAAACTCTTATGAAGTATATAGGAGGTTTACCTGCACACATTCCTAACGCTATATTTATTTTTGGACCTACTAATATTGATGAGGTTTTTGTTCAAGAAACATACATTAAGGCAGGGAAAATAAGAGTTGGTGTATCAGGGAAATCGTCTTCAAGAAAAGAGGAAAAAAGGAAGTGGAATGGAAAGAAGGAAAATTTAGTGGAAAGAAAGGAAGAGAATCTCTCTTGCAAGCATTGCAAGAAAGAAGGGCATGATGATCACCATTGTTGGAAATTGCATCCCGAGAAGAGACCAAAGTGGTTCAAAGAGAGGAAAGGGAGGAAAACAATTGTAGTAGAATCACGACCAACAAACTTGGGATCAGATTCGGGTGATGAATCTAAAATCGCAGTGGTTGGTTTGATAGGTAAAATTGGTGATGGATGTGATTCTAGAAGTAAATTGTTTCACATAAGGGTTGTAATGATGTGTACTAAGTTCGATACATTGATAGATAGTGGATCTCAATCTAACTTGATTTCATAGGAAGTGGTTAAACAATTGGGATTAAAAACTCAGATGCATCATAAACCTTACTCACTTAAATGGATAAGCAACAATCATAAATTGCACATAACTAAGCAATGCACTTTAAAGTTTGCATTTCATCTAAGTTTGTGGATGAGGTAACATGTGATGTGGTGCCACTAAATGAATATGGAATGGTCTTAGGCAGTCCTTATTTGTATGATCACAAAGAAATCTTCTACAAGGAACAAAATCAATATCACTTAATCAAAGAAGGCAATGACTATGTGGTACAAGCTCACCACTTAAACTGAAATCAATCTCTTCAAACAATGGTACAGTTAAGGAAGGCAGCTCATGCAAGAAACACATCTATAATTGTGCCTAATCAAGCAATTGATCTTAAGCATGAACATGAGATGATTGTAGAATGGAAGTTCAATCATAATTTGCTTCAAGATAAGCTAATGTCGTGCAAGTACTACAAACATATTAGCTCATTTGTGGTCATATTTATGATGTTATCATTGCTAATGTTGTAAACATGGATGATAGTGGCTTCAGTAAGATGTGACAAAGTACAAGTGGCTAACAATATGCTGTCAGTTGTCATGGTTGTTTTGCAATTGATCTTGATGAGACAGGTGCACAGGACAAAGCTTAAAGATAGAGAACAAGTGGGGTGGCCTATCTCGCACTTGCTGACTGGTTAGTATCATTTTGGAGGACCAAAAGGTCTTAGTGGGGAGGCGTGATACAAAATGGATCCAGGGACCAAAATGGGTCTAGGAAGGCCTAAAAATCAAAGTTCTTGGAATCAAATGAAACTAGTGTCATTGTGTCCATCGCGTCACACTAATTATGGCCATATAATTGTTTCCTCAAATAGACATCGTATGTGAAAGTTATCATGTTCTGACTGAAATCCCAAACATGAAAAAATTCAAGTTGGTTAAAGTCAACAACGACGTCAACAGGTATGATAGGTGATGTCATCATCCTGACATGGTGTCACCAGGAGGTGACACGTGTCACTCAATTTCATCATTTTTAGGTTGAGTTGGCACTGTACGGATTTGACATGTGTCACTATACGGATGACACGTGGTATCCCGTACAGTGACGTGGACCAATGATAGGTGGACATGTGGCTGTACAGATGAAAATTGGGCATACGATAGGCTGATGCGATACTGACATGTGGCAGGTGACTAGACTGTATGGTGGATGACATGGCAATGGAACATGGCAGATGACTGGGTTGTACGGTGGATGACGTGGGAGGTCATTGGGCCATTGTGTTAGTAGTATGAGTGAATCCCAGGGTGACACGTGGACCAATCATAGGATTCCATGTGGTACCCTAGATTTTCCCAAGGTTGGTAGGGTAAAAGTTTGTTTCCTCCTCCAGGGGGATTCAAACCCTTGACCTCACAGATCTGCAACGTCTTCGTAACCTCCGGCGGATCGACTAGGCTACATGTGTTCCTTGGTCATGAAATGATGAATATACTATATAAAGTGACGTTGGCATGTGATTCGGGGTAAGCCTCGGTCGGTGGGGGCCAGCACTGACTGACCAAGGGACAACGACGATGTGTGCCTGTGGGGGATTAGGGCGAGGCCACATGGCCAAGCCACATGACCAAGGGTCGTGACTTAAGGGTTAAGACCAATGCACCATCCAACCTAAGGCCACATGGATGTGTGCATGCGACCAAGGGCCCACATGAAGGGGGTTGTGCCCTATGTTTTCCAAAATTATGGGTTTTAAACTATATGTTATGGTTTTTATGGATTTTCAGCCTGTTTTGGGAGATTTTGGTGATTATTAAAGGATCTGGAGCTGCTTTTGAGGCCAAATATTGGGGGGAAGTTGGGAGGTTATTGCCAACTTCAATCCTATATAAACTAGAGGTTCTTATAAGCCTTGGAGAGGTTCAAAAAAGGATAAATCCTGAGGAATTTTTCATTCAAACCCATTTTTATGCAAGGAAGCTATTGAGGAGAGCAACTTTGCGGGCCATTTTCGGGAGCTTCATTCATCCGTTTTCAGTGACGTTAGTTGTATTGGGTTCTTGAGATCTAGAAGAACACATGCAGATCAGTTTGTAATCCATTTGACATTTTTCTAATGTACTTTTGAAGCTTTGAATATAAATAAGAAAGCCTCACCCATTGAGACAAAGGCCCAGAGACATAGGCGATATTGTCGAACTCCGTTAACAATTTTGTTGTTATGGTTTGTTGATTCTTTGTGTTCATTTCCAGATCTGTATATCTTCTTATGGTTTCTCTGTTAAATATTTAATTCTTCCTCTTTATTCAAATTCCTAAATGGTTAATGAACTCATTCTTTAAAAACTCAACCATAGGCTTTAAAATATCTTTTTGGATCATACTTCCTTTATTATATCCATAAAATGAAGGGATACAACCTACCACATACCCGTTGTAACTTCCTCTTCTTTCTCTCATAGTATCCTCTCTCAGAATACAATATTCACAATTATACACAACTGCAATACAATTCCCTCATAAAAGAGGGTTTCATTATAGGGAAAAAACCATAACATAATCTCTACTATCAGATCTGTGACTTAATGATGAATGGTCAAGATTGATTATGAAATGAAAATATGCATTTACATGGAAATTTTTCCTTCGAGGGCTTCTCTCTTGAACTCCTGTTGGCCCTAAGACCGTACAGGGGGGGAAAGCCCCCCCTGCAATCCCCCTGCATGGAGGGGTGTACATTATTCATGCGGTATAAGCACAGCTGAAAACAAAGACCTTCGAATCAGGAAGATAATTAGGCTCCACAACCAACAACAATTTACCATAATAAAGGTGATACTTACAACTTCTAGGCAAGAGGTTTACAAGCAATTTTGGGATAATGTATCTTGCAGGATTTTCTTCCAAAAGACAATGTGGAGTATTTGGCCACTCATAACAAATGAATTGGATATTCCATATGAAAATATTGAAGATATCGATGTTGAGATATCTCCTAAACTCAAGCAATCAACATTGAAAAATTGTGAAACCAAAGGATAAGCATTTGACCCAAATGTTTAGAGAGAGAAGAATTTAGAACTAGATGTTGGGCCTGTTACCTGCCAGCCTGTTGGATACTACATTTTTGTGTAAAAATTGACACACTAAATAAGTTGGTCTTCTCCTTAAGTTTCCAACAGTCCATTCTGAGGGAAGTTTGTTCAATGGATTCAAAGGCACCACAAGTATGATACATGAAGATTTTTGTTATGACTGATTCATGTGGGAGAATGTCATTATTCAACCATGTTCCCTGTAAATGGAAAACAAAATCTTGCAGACTTAATTCTATCTGAAATTCTCAGATTAAGCAAGAGTTTTTTCTAATACAAAGTTTGATTTCAACCTTATATTGATGCATGGTATCTATAAGAGAATGTCTGTGGATGGAATGAGTCTAGTAATGAGAGAAATTTGTTGCGAGAATGGATACTTGTGAAGTCATTTATTTTTCACGATGCTAAGGAATGTTGCTTGGGCTCGTGGGAATTTTTCCTAGATTTGAGGCCTTTCTTGTGGATCCTTTAAGGATATGTCCTTAGGAAGCCTTCACATATTAAAGAAACCACTCTCTGATGGGTTTATTCCATGAACATTATGATGATAGTATGGGATTAAGACAAAACTTCAAGGTCTTGCAAACTGTGGTTCTGAATTATGATAATCCATCCTCTATTCTAGGAGAAGATGTACACCCAGGTTTTGTACATGAAGACCATTCAAAATATGTCATCTAGGAAAAGGAAAAAGATCAATATAAGGGAATCTTTATGGCATATTAAATTATGACCTTTGCACAAATTTGTTCCATGATCCTATAGACGTTAACATGAATGAAACACCAAGTTGTATAACATGATATGTCCTTAGGAAGCCTTCACATATTAAAGAAACCACTCTCTGATGGGTTTATTCCATGAACACTATGATGATAATATGGGATTAAAACACAATTTGAAGGTCTTGCAAACTGTGGTTCCAAATTATGATAATCCATCCTCTGTTCTAGGAGAAGATGTACACCCAAGTTTTGTACATGAAGACCATTCAAAATGTATTTTCTAGCCAAAGGAAAAAGATCAATATAAGGGAACCTTTATGGCATATCAAATTATGATCTTTGCAAAAATTTGTTCCATGATCCTCTATAGAAATTAACATGAATGAAACACCAAGTTGTATAACAACATTAATGTATGTGTGAGGGTCAGAGGTAAATAATAGCAAGAGTTACAAGTTTGAAGTTTTGGATAATAGAAAACTTGTTTCCATAAAATAAAAAAAATGTACACATAGTCTTGTGCAAAATGACAAACATTTCAATGGACATGGATGTAATTTGTTGGACAATAGAATTTTTGAGTATGAGGCAGGGTACTCTTCTTATTAAAATGAATCCTTATGTCAAAACTATATGAAAAAGGATAAGTGTCATCATGATCGTTTGAGTATTCTCATAATGTCCAATAAGGTCAAAAATATAGAAGAATTTGGAAGAGAGTGGTAAACATTTTCAAGACTATCTAGCTATGAAAAAAAAACACCAGCAATATCATAAATCCATGTGATTATTATGGTCTTGAAGTGTGTATGTTTTCAAGATTCAAAGTTGTGGACTCCTCAAATGGAGTGAAATGTGGCTTATTTTTGTATGAAAATGTCCCACCAACAAAACACTAGTTCGTGGAATCCTCCACCATGAGCATGGATTTTCAATGGAACTAGTGAAATTCACCCATTGAGAGCCCTTTTGTAACTCAAGTTATAACTCTCACCTAAAGGAATATTTTCAACAACAAAAGTATGGGTTTCCTGGAAGCAAGGAATTGGGTAAGCAAATCACACAATAGTAAACACCATTATGAATTTCAAATTAATGATATGCCTAGTTTTTGTTTAACCTCACTGTTGTAATAGATATTGAAAATTTAGGTCAGTTGCGTCACTTAGTCTTAGAACTTTGTCGCCTAGTGTAAGCTTGTGTAACTATTAAGTCTTTGTGCCATCCGACGCAATCCTTGCCGATGTAGTAAAACCTCTATCTATCGCCATTTCCGTCGAGTTTCCCTACTGTCAAAATCTCAAAACCTTGCATCACATTGGCCAAAATCTAAATCATTCTAAAAATTTCCTCTATCTATCGCCATTTTCATCGAGTTTCCCTACCGTCAAAATCTCAAAACCTTGTGTCACATTGACCAAAATCTAAATCATTCTAAAAATTTCCCAAGATCTCTAGTTTTGTCCTACTCAGCAATTCTTTCATTCTGAAGAATGACAAGTTATACATTTAACTACAAGTTTTGTTCCTTCCATATATTATTTATTTTAAAATTATTTTATATAATTTTAAAATCAATATTTTATTTTATTTTAAAGTTATAAAAATCATAGTTTAAGCCAAACCCTTGCATCGTTGGGTCCATTTCCCTTCATGCCCAAATCTTCCAACTATCCACCAAATGTCCTACACATGCCAAGTCACAAGACAACTCACACAAGAATCCACATGAAGACCAAGCATGCACCATTTGTCCAAGCGTTAAAACGAATGGGGGAAAGACTCACGAGAAGACCCGAAAGAGGTATGCTACATGCCCGAAATCACAAGAAGGGTATTACATGTAAATCCAGGCTCTATTTCGGGGATTTCACCAATGCGGAGTTTTAAAATAACCGCTTCTCCATTTCCCCGAAACCCGAAAGCCTGAAATCGGGACTCCAGTCATATGCATCATTCGCAGAGGTGGGTTTGGAGGATGGGAAGTTCTCGTCTATCTCTCGTTGTGACTCCATGCTAAGGATAGGAGTGTGGTTTGTAAAACGCTAGATCCAAGGCAACAAGCCATTATTTATGCCACGGTTCAAAGTCACAGTCGACACACAGGCGAGATAGAACCGAATTTTAGGGATAGGCGCTAGCCTTATTTCAGGTTGAGGCCCTTTTCAATGTGTTGGAGCCGCCCTTGTTTTTTAACTCATCACAATTTTCATTTTGGATACTTAAAATTTTTAAAGATGACCTTTTTATTCCCCCCCCAAAACTTTGAAAGCTCTGCAACCTTGTCGATTAAGCAGTGATGCTTTCTCTACCCTCAAAACAAGTTCACTTTCTTAGGAATGTCACTCTCTTTGTTTTACTTCGGGATCTTGTAGGTCGGATAATATAACTCATAAATTTACACGTCCCAAGTCACGAAATGAAGAAGTCTTTTTAAATGTTCGCTCAAGACAGTAATCAGGGTAAAATCTTTTAACCCGATGATTAGACGTCGTCGGGGTTTCGCTCCTCGACGGTCGCTAGGTTCGAATTTTTATTTTTACAACTTCAAGATCCGAGAACATGAGGTTCCTTCGGGCTAACCCTGGTCAAGGATTAAAGGCAAAAGGGATAACCATGGTTAAATCTATTCTCGACGTTTCACCACTCGGCACTATCTTTTAGAAAGTTACGGCGTTTAAAACCCCGACTCACGAAGTCGCGACGTAATTATAGCGCGATTAATTAATTACCTAATATGAGATTTTCTTCCCCCTAATTTAGTCTTAATTATCGCCATCTCGCAATTTCGTGACTCGACGTACTAACCTCCCAGAAACTTGTCTTCGAAGTTTCGAGTCACGATATGGCGAATAATTTGATTATAAAATTAATGATGCTATAAATCAAGATTACTATTAATTAAGCCAAAATCGGTCCTCGTAGTCTCGCGAGTTGAAGACTAAAAAATTTAAAAGGAAATCCATGATACAACAAACAACGAGAAAGTTATTAACGTTGCTAAGTTTTGATAATTTAAAATAAAACGAGATATGTCCCGTGCATCGAGGCTTGCACATTTCACGAAGTAGCTATTTGCTCTCCATACTCCGACTGACTGTCAAACCGCCAAAATTTATGACATTAATGAGAAGATAAGGTAAATCTATGTGTAAGATCGGATTTTTACGGCATAAGTTTATTGCTAATTTCGAATTGACAGGCTTGTTCTGAAAGGTACCGTTTTTTCAAAATATATGCAAGAAGCTACGTTTCATTACACATTTTTTCATAGCATGCAGAGCTCATCGTTTCTGAGTTAACTATTGTCTGCATGTATACACAGTTCTATCGAAGGAGAGAGAAAACGCAAACTGCGGCCATGGCTCCGCGGAAAGTAGCAAAGGGAAATGTCGAAGTCATGGGACAGGGTTCAGATAATGTCGCCGATACTTCACCCCAAAGCGTCGAGTCGATCCCTGACTAGTCATTTGTGTCAAATGTGCTGTAAGAAGAATTGGTAGATTACTCAGATGACTCTGATGACATCGAAAAGGATAATCTACACACCAAGTACAAGATAATTGTCCAATCCGGGATGCACAAAGTAGCAACTAGACCACGGTTGCTTCCGTATTACGACATGATTCGGTGGGCATTGGACCATGTAGACTTTCCTACCAGGACAATCATGAACAGCCAACGAGTTACTGTCGGGACTTTTAGGCCCAAGCATATGCAAACCATGTACAAGCTACCTTTGACGTCTGAATATACATATGGTGCCGAGTTCCTGGAGGAATTCAAAGAGAAAGAGTGCACCCAATACGACAAAACCATGCCCGGTTTGATTAAAGATTGGGTTTCGCGTGCCGCGAAATTCAGAGCAAATGACCAAGGTGTATATTCTATCGCTTCTTTGGAGCCACAGTATAAATATGTGGCCATGATGACATGTCGGCTATTTGGGAGAGAAGACACCTCGCATTTCTACATCGCGTGGGTGCCTCTCATATTTCGGGTTGCAAAAGGTTTCTCATTTAATTGGGCAAAGATGCTCTTAGACGGTTTGGCCAACAGGGTCACAGAGTATCGGGAGCAGAAAGCAAGTGGGAAACCGTCCTCATTTTTCATGTCAGCATATATCATGGAAGCGGTATGTTCCATGACACCATTCCATTTAATGAGTTGGGCTTGGAATCTAGTCCAAGAAAAACCCGTGCATGAGTATCATGACAAACTATGGGAGAATAAAGCAGGAAAGTTCACATATGAGATTTTTAACTGGGTGATGGTACCCCTGCATATCACTATTTTTGGGCATCCACCACCTTGCGTCTTGGACAGCATTGCAGTAGGTCTGACTGGCATAGAGGATTGGTATGTGGATGCAGAGTTTTCGTATTTCAGAGTTTTCAGGGCTTCCGTTCCCCCCCATGCGCTGCCCTTGTTCATCACCGACAAGATGGCTTGTCGAGAAATCGCCTGGCAAACGGTAATTGGAGTGAGAAAATAACTCAAGGGTTACTCAAAGAAGGTATGGCCTTCTTTTCCAATTCGGATGAATTCTTATTCTTTATTAGATTTTGGGCATGCCAAAGCCGAGGCTGCTGCCCTGGAGGACCTAAGTTTGGTCTCCATTGAAATTAAGAAACATGATCCACAGAGGGTGGTGAGAAACCATTTGGCTCATTGCGGGCTCAAGAGATTTGAGTATGAAAATTCTCCCTCGGACGACATTTTCCGAGGGGCAATATCTTATGAAGAAGTACTAGCCCATATCCAATCATTAGCACCCGAGGACACAACATCAGTATTAAAATTCCAGGAACACAGACGAAGATGTCTCCCCACTGTGTTGGGAGGTTCGACTGCTTCCGAGAAAAAACAGAAGGATGTTGAAGATTCTGAGGACGCAATTTCTAACCTGGGAAAACACCAGGAAGGCAAACAAATGAAGAGTTCTAAAGCAAAAGAGAAAACTCCAAATCCGCCAAAGGAACAGAGTTCGGAGGCTGAAGTAAAAATTCCAAGCCCACCAGGTGAAAAAAAATCGGAGACTGAAACAGAGGCTCTAGGTACACCAAAGGAGCAGAATCCCGTCGGTACTCCAAAAGATTCGGCGAAACAAATAGGAGAGCCCATCACCTCAGTCACACCCTTGCATTCTGCATAGGGAAATGTCGGCGAGGGATGGATATTTAATGAAGAACTGAGGCACATAAGAGCAGAGGAACTCCCTCCAAATGAGTTCTTTTTTGATAAAAAGAGGAAGGCAGTAGTGAAAAGAGAGTTCTATCAAGAAGGCGAGTCTACTGCTAAAAAATATAAAATCATGACCGATGGAAAAAACAAGAAAAGTGACCAACTCACCACTAAAATCGTGGGGATGCTGGGAGCATATGCTTCGGCAAATCAATTCTTAGTTGGGTTTTTAAATAACCAACTAAAAAGGAAAAATCGCCTAATTGGGACCCTCGAGGCCAGATTGGCTACAGCCGCAGAGAATGCTAAAGGTCAGGCATGGAGATAGAACAGGTCAGACTGGTCGACAAAAACGAAATAGAAATGCTCAAGACCAAGCTTGAGCAAGCACAGTTGGTGGTCCGAGATGGTAGAGCGTAGGTGAGCCAACAAAGAGATATGATTGAACAGTTACAGGATCGGGTAGAAATCACCGAGAGCAGAGAAATAGACATCAGCATATTTAAATCCCGAGCTAGTGAGATTCGGAGAAAAATATTTTCAGCACAACAAAATTTTCTTGCCAGGATAGGAGAGATTTGGGAGAACTATCTGTTGGTAAATCGGGTGTCCAAGAACCTGATTTCCAGCGAAAGGGAGGTCGAAGTGGCTTGGGTCACTTTCCAGGATGCGGGGATTGCCACAAATAACAGGGTTTTGGCAGGTGCTCCTGGGCTAGCCATCCCTGAACAAACCAGAGGCAATATTGTATTGAAAGATTGGGAGCATAACATTGCCTTGGGAAAGGAACAAGTCCAAAAGGTAACCCACTCTTTAGAAGAAGCTTTTAGCTCAATAGAGGGCGAGCTATTAGATATTGACAGCCGAGGCGATGTAGAAGCATTAATGAAAATAAATGTGGAACAAATCTCACTCGATCTGAAGGAAAATAATGAGAGAGATTCAGCTGATATCTCTCAGATGGACAGGATGGACATGGCTCAAGTTGACAAACACTTAATCCAACCTAGCGCGCAACTAAGTGCCCTCGACATCGTTGAGGCACAAATGGGAGACAAGATACATCAGTTATCTCGAGAATGTTACTTCGTCGAGGCCAACTATCAAGCAGAGCCTTCATGGCTCGTATCTCAATTTGTAGAAAAATGCATCGCCTACACCGAATCCGCACAAAGACGAGCACCTGGCACCAAGTAAATATAGAGTAAGAGAAAGGGAGCGATTGCTCTCCTCTCAGTTGTAACCGAATTTGTGTAACCGTTGAGATCCTAACTGATCTGTAAAGTTGTATAAATATATCACAGAACAAAATAAACGAGGCTAGGACCTTTTTT
>ML791474.1:623357-643510 GCA_009831015.1 Picea engelmannii
CCCCCCCCCCCCCCTCACATCACTCTCAATTCCCCAAAAACTGACAAAATATATGTACTAGAAAATAAATGAATGTGTTTTTTGTCATAATTAAGAAACGTCTCCTACAACATATACTTACATACTAGAAAATGACATAATTGAACTTGAACACTAATTTATACAATATAGCAATAATTCTATCAATATTAAATCTATATATATATATTAAGGCATACCTCGTACACTTCAATGTAATTGATTGGCCATATCATCATCATCATCGATTTCAGTTTCGATAAAATCATCATCGATATCATCTTCATGAACATTGTCTCATACATCATTTGGTTCAACTAATTCTTCAACATCTTCCTCTAGAATATGATCATCTAACTCATGTTGATCCTCTACATCATCTTCTTCTTGAATACCCTCTTGATCTTCCTCTATATTATACTTTATCGACCTTCCTCTTGGATCATGTCTAATAACAAATGAACAACCCCATCTACCTGGAACCTCTGAGTAAAATACATGTTCACATTGACTTGGAAGAACATAGGGTTGTGTTCTTGGCTCAAGCGACCTTGTATTAACCATGGTAAATCCATTAGCATGTTCAATAACAGTTCTATTGGGATCTTGTTGATTCAATCGTATCATGTACCATTTGACAACAAATAGAACTAATTTGAAGGATTTAAAGTCACACTCAATAATATCTTCCAAAATACCCATAGTATCAATTTTCTGATAGTTCTGGATTTCTGTCACTTCTAGAGGAAACAATCGTCACCTCAAATACTACAGTTATCCCAGAATTAGACGTTTTCTTTATTTCATCCCACTAATTGATGCAAAATTTATGACCGTTGCACCACATAGCCTTATGGTGTTTTACCTGCAATATGCCAAACACGTAAAAATGACATCATCAATTGATAATTAAGTAAATATTTTATTTTTGGAAAGTATGCAAAGAAAAAAAAAATCAACTTGTCCATCAATATAATTGAAAATAATTAAATTGTATGGCTTATTATATGATTTCCTACTTATCTTTTAAGCCATATTCTAAATCCATTTCCCTTTATGTAAGATTGGTATCTCCATTGTGATGTGTTTCTTTAACCAATGAAGCCACACCTTCCCATGATAATCCTTGACTAGATTGTTTACATTGTTCAATCCATACCTTCATCCAATCAAGATTCTTTGTGATGTATAAATGTAGTGCATCCCACTCTCGACCAGCTGCATGAGAATAAAATTACAATATTTCACAAATGTATAATTACTTAACACGATGTACCTTTATAATTGATGCATATTAAAGATTAAAAATGAAATAATTAAGTACAGTATATACATAAAAACCAAGAGTCAAATGTATTATAATTAATCTACACCGTCTAATAATTACCTTTCACCTTTCTCTATCTACCTTTCCCCATCAGGTACTTCCCTTTGAATTTATTAATGGAGTTCAGATCACCAATGCACTGATCTAAATCGATCTTAATAAACAATAACCCTGGAAGATATTTAGTAATATAAACCATGGTCTGGTATACCATATATCACTCCACCATAGAACCCTTAGGACATGCGCTTTGTCTAACCAAAGCCTTAAAAAATTTCAAGTGCCCCTCAATCCACATTGACCTTGTGTGTATAGGTCCACACAATTCAATCTCCTCAACTTGGTGTATGAGGTAGTGTTTTTGTGCATTGAAAAATGATGAAGGTAGAAACTTTTTCATTTCACACATTAGACGAGGAATTTCTCTCTTCCGATACTTTATATCTTCTTTATGGATTTCTTTAGATGAAAACCATCTACAAGTGATGCAATCAAATCACAAGATTTAACGAAAATAAACAATATAGTACATAAGTACAATTACTAAAACAAATGTCAAATATAAGTTCTACAACGAATTAAGTAAACACTTTATGCATACAAAATATCTCTACTTACCTCATGTACTTTCCAATATCATATATAACTTGTTTGACATTATTATCGAAATTTTCTGGGAGAGATAGAGTGACTCAAACCCCCACCTCCCCAGGGGCCTGCGTGACCTCTCGGTTCAAGAATCATTGAATAACATAGATGAATTATCTCTAGGGCTCGTGATGAGACCTCCAAACACTTTTCCACATGCCTTTTACCTATTCTCTGCATGAAGAATCAAGTCTGCGAGGGTCCTCATACACTGGTAGATTCCTCCATGTGACTTCGGGCCGAATCCGTGTGCCAATCTTCACTTTTCCCAAGAATTCGGGACTTCAGAGCTTCGAGCTTCGAGAGTTCCCAACCAAAAATAAAATACGCCTCAATATTTTTGGAGCACCAAGTCTTCGAACTACGAGATCTGGCACTAGGTGTCCCTTGTCTATCTATGGACACGTATCTTCATGGATGAATGGTTCAGATTCACTTCGGATCCAGGGACTTCGGGAATTCCATCTCCTCCATGATCATTTCTCGAAAATCTCTGAGTGCACGAAGTCCGAAGGACTTCAATGGTTAATACCCACGCTACTTTCCCATATTGGATGACTAGGAACGGTTTAAGTCCTACTCAGGTGGGTCTCTTCCACTTCCAAATTAAAATGGAGAAGGGTCCTCCCTCCAAAGTATTATGGTTGCTATTTCTCCCGAGATTTAACACTCGAGGTTAATCAACCTTTGTGCACACCTTGTGCTCCTATGAAAACTCGATACTTGGATATTTTCAGGAAATCTTCCCACACACTTCTTGCACTAGTATTCCTTCGAGATTCTTCAACACTTGACTAAGTGTTGTCCTCGTGCACACTTTGCAAGGTTATTTTAGAGATTTTATAGTCCACTGAGTATACATGCACTCCTTGCACTTACTCTGCGCAATCAATGTTATCTCTCCCGATCTTCTGAGTATGAAAATGACTCTACCTGCACACTCCTTGCGTGGTTACTATGCACTCCTTGCACGAGTGCTTCAGAAGAGAATCAATTGAAACTTACAAAACACTATAGGTTCATTCAATTAACCATAAAATGCACATACATGCATATAAAACAAAGAAAGAAAAATAACATGGAATTACCCAATTACTCGAAGGTAAACATATACAGAGATCTGGAAGTAATCTTCTTCTATTATATTCCTTTAGAAAAGAATTTACAAAGTTCTCAATATCAACTCTCTATAACAAATACAATTATCTTCAACAGATCATCAACAACAATTTACAATAAACTCTAGCAACAAATACAATTATCTTCAACAACAATTACAATATCCTTCAACAACTTTTCAACAACCCATTTTGGCATAGACTACACATACTTGTACATAGAGGGGCTTCTAGAGCCTTCCTATTGGCTACACTAGTGCTATCATATCATAATAAAAGAAATCTACCACCAAGGATTATTACAATAAATGAAATTTACAAATTAGATACGAGTCGATGCTCGAAATCTGTACAACCCCTTAAGCATTAAACAAATTACAATCTCTTGTGGTCTCATACAATGGCTCTTGCTTCAAAACATTAAAATATTTTAATTACAATGCTCTCAAACAATAAATGACGAGCTCTCCTTTTGGATCCCAAAACATTTTGAACGCGTGCTTCATGTTGATTTGTCCTCCACTTTCCTTGATGAACGTTGATGATGATGCTCCTACATCATAGAGGTAGAACATACTGTAGCAATAAAATCATTTCATTAATTTTTCAAAAAGTAGACAAAAAGGTACACCAAAAACATGCAATATAAAAATATAGCAATATATAAACCATAATAATTACCTTAATGAAGATATGCCAATCATGCATTTTTACCCCCCCCAAAATCACCTTTCTTTGTTAAGATATTTTTAATGTTCGAACAAATCTTGTGAGGAAATTAATTTTTCATATGACTTCTTTTATAACATTGCTTTTCTTCTTTGTCAATAACCATGGAAGTGAGCTTATATTAATTTGGTCTACCTTGTTATTTAATTAAATGACATCTTTCATTGCATGATTGGCTTCTTGAATTTCACTGCAAATTTTGAAAAAAAAAAAATTCACTCCTTCCATCCAATATTTGCTATAATGTTTTAGCTACATTCTTTCCGATATGCATTGTATCAAACAAATGAACAATTTGTAGTTGTTCATAGTAGGGAAACCTACTGAATTGTTTGGGATAACTTTTCAATCCTTGTTGTCGCAAGAGTTGACTCTAGGCTGTAATAGAGCCAAGCCTTAGCACATTTTAAAAAAGAATTTTTTTTTATATTGTTCAGAACTTGACTTGGGTTGCAGCAAGCCAAACCCTGAAAATTTATTTTGAGTGCACTTCTGACCTAATACGCTCAGAGACAGTTCTCAAAATAGCCAAAGGCTCTTTACTCAGGAATATTCAATGATTACAGTAAGAAGGCCAGATTTCTTATTAGAAAAGATGTTTAATTAGGTTTAGGGATTGATCCAGAAAAATAGTCCATTGGGCATGGAGTCAAGTGAAAACCACAGAGAGGAGATCATAACAGGGATCACATTACTTGCAAAAAATGAGGCAAGGTAAGTCTTTCTTTCAACTATAAATAATCATGACTTAATAGCAGAAAAAGAGAAGGAACGGGCCATCACAGTGAAAGCATCAATCAAGGAGGAATTCTCACTATGACTTTGGAAGAAAAAACTTAAAGGATGATGGCTAGATACAGAGCACTAATAAAGAGTGAATTCTGAACAGTCACCATGAAAACAGAACTTTTATCAACTATGTGTAAGGAGCATTTAAAATGAATTCCAAACATATTTAACTCAGCCAACAAAATAATAGATGAAAATAAGACAAAAATAGGACATAGCGAAAGAAATGACCGTAATGAATCTCATAATTTCAAGAAAACGCGTCGCTGTGTATAATTTCATTTCTGGTTCTCAAAATAACTCAGCGTTCCACACAGGAGCTCTCTGCCCTCCAGAGCCTCCTCCAGCTTTCCCCCTCCCTTTTACAATGGATTCATTTCTATATAAATTCCTTCTCAAGGAGATTGAAACCGTCTCATATCATAACTAATTTCAACTGTCTTTTAACTAAGAGTAATCTAAAMTAAWTTAAAAGTACAACATAAATCCTAATTTCTGAACTATTTATTTGATCCGCCTCCATGCGCAAAAATMTCTGTAGTTGTCGGGTAGTTCGTAATCAACATCCAGACCACGAACAACTGTCCATCTTTCCCCAAACTYAGCAACTGTCTTCCATCATCARCAAAAKAAAGAGCACGAGTTGATCCATCGCCACTTGTATACAACCTTGTTATGGGTGATCTTGGCGTTGCCTTTAGAAGGCCARCTTGTTCTGTATTCTGCTTATAATTYGAATGTCAATGTTTCRTCAAACTAGGAAACAAGTTTATGGTCCATCGTGTGAACTTGGTTTGCAATAGAACTAGTAAGCATTCTGACCTCCTTTGTGAAACGCTGAAGAACACCAATCAATGGCATCATAAAAGAATCAAYGAAATCTTTCTGCCCCTTGGCCAGAAACTGCAGAGMTTATCATCAAATTAGCTAAGGTAATGTCAAGTGAATTTTGAGRTGCAGTAACTACTTCGTATGCAATAATATCCTGTGGTGTAGTTCCAGCATTTAATGGAAATGCATCAAAGACCGATGTTCATAATAACTTCSGGATATGCATTACCTTGCTGTTGAAACAAGGCCCTATTAATTAACTTATTTGATGAAAATAAACAGACGTGGCTGCTTGGAGCTCCAGGGTMTTTAAACAAAGACTCTTMAATATGMGGAACCAAAAACTCGGAACCAAGAACTCGGCTTTGGGGCTTTCGGCGAACAAGGAGTAGTWTGAAAAACAACGAGCAAAACTCCGAAATCCCGTGATTGGTGCACGTTTTTTTTTTCGTGGTGTTTYGTGCATGCGRCACGCGTTAGGTATTTGTCGTTTCTTCAATCGCTGAGATGGGTYGTAATGTAGCAACCRCCAGAAKTCCTATGGTAATATTTGGCACAAAACGCCCATCAAYGTAAACCCAATCACGACCTGCCAACTCCACAGCTTTGACCCTCGGAACGCCAGTTGAAAATTGTCAAGATGAGAGTATATTGAACRAGATCTGCAGTGGAGTAGTTCGCCAGTAGAAKATGTGTAACAAGAGAAAGCACTGATAACACCAKCCCAACGAGGGCTATCCATCTGAACTTTGATTTGAATATCATCTCTCTCGGACTACAAAATCACAAGCTATAATAATAGTAATATGGGCGTTGGAGAATAATATTCTTTGATGAAGACAYGATCCTTCCCAGCTCAAGCATTGTTACAATCAGGACACGTGTTGGAKACGGATTACATGCCTTTCATTTTATCCCGTCCGTCCACTCAATACA
Organism: Picea engelmannii; assembly: GCA_009831015.1. Lineage (NCBI taxonomy): Eukaryota > Viridiplantae > Streptophyta > Pinopsida > Pinales > Pinaceae > Picea > Picea engelmannii. The sequence continues at coordinate 629,754 of ML791474.1, forward strand.
TCAAATATCTAATTTTAAGCACAAGATGCAACGACAACTCTGGTGATTGCRTGAGGCCGATGAAGACTTCTTCATTTCTGTGGTGAACTTATGCGTAAAAGCGAGTATATCATCTTCAAATATGAMTGYGATTACGTTTCACCGATTTGTCTCATGGATKCAAACAAATGAAACTGTCACTTATATTGAACCCCYGATAAAAAGACTTCTTCGAGCACAACACAAAGCCCCAGGTCACTGTATGTGAAGGATCCGATCAACTCTCCAAGAGAACGTCCATATGCAGACCTTGCTGGATAATTGAAATGCTGAAGTTTCCTTTCACTGTATATTTCGAACCCCATCCTCATCGTTTCCAGGTTCACTCATAGCAAAGGTGTATATGAAGATGATCCTGAAGATAGCATTTCCAATCGATACTCCTAAAGATAGTTTGGGTGAAGGTGTCAAAGTAATATCAGAAAATTTCAAAATCTGTTACAACAATCCTCATGGAATCCCATTAACAACTTCATGATCATGACCATCATGAATCATAGTTAAATAAATTACAAAAATCGTTGTCAATTACAGTCAATTAACAAAACACAATAAAAAAAAAAAAAATTAAAAACATTTCATATATGATGATAGATAGAAAATTTGATCTATACCTTGACGATTTCTATTATATTGCAACTTCCATAGGTGAGGTGTCATTCTCTGTGGTTTTAAAGTGGTCTCTTCTTTCCCATTGAAAATATATTTTTCGGTAGTTCAATACCTAAGATTCTTAGCGAGGAAGTCCATATAATCATTAAACACCTCCTTTCCTAAACTTTTTTATCGACTAGATTTCATCTTAATAGGACCACAAACTAGACATGCAAATTTTCCCTTTGTTTGAAAACCTACAAGAGATGGATTAACTATGTCAATTATAATATATTATATATAATGAATGAATTATTTAAAAAACATGCATGATTAATATATCAACTTCATAAAATTAAATACTATTAAAGCGTACTTTATAATTACATACCACAAAAATGTGTTAGCCTTGGAACATCATGAATTGTCCATGAAATCATTGCATGGAATTGAAATTTCTTTTTCCCTATTGGTCTAGAGACATCATACATAGTGATGCCATTCCATAGCTTTAGTAGCTAATCAATAAGAGGCTCGATATATACATTCATATCTTTAACTTGGTACTTACCTAATTGATTTGAACATATACAATACATAGTTATTACAACCATTTTACATACATAAATAATATATATGCATAAATGAAAAAAATATATATGACATTATGCAACACATATGACAAATGAGATGCTACTACATTAAAAAACATTATTGTAAACAAATACCTGGAACAATCATTGCCAACATTATATGATCCCTCTCTATTGACATCTATGGAGGAATGTTATTGTTGATAACAAAACAGGCCACACCGAGTAAATAGATTTCATCTTTGCAAATGGATTGACACCATCTGCTGCCAAAGAAATCCTAACATTACGAGGTTCTTATTTAAAGTGTGGCCATATTTCTTCCATGTCTCTAAATGCAGAACCATCTACAGGAAATTGAAGAATGTCATCTTCACTTATATTCTGTGCATCATAATCCATAAATTGTGCTAAGTTTTTTCACCTAAAAAACCATTGCAAGCGTGGAATAATGAGAATATAACGAAGAACCCTACGAGACACCTTTTTTGTTACTTGATCTATTCGATATCTACTTCTATGACCATTGGGGCATTCTATTTAAAATTCATACTGTTTATAATATATAATATGATCATTCAGACATTTATCAATTGCTTGATACTTCATTCCAATATCATTCATGATGACAGATAAATCTCGGTATGTGCAAGGAAAAATATTTGATAGTGGTAACAAATATTCAACTATCAAGCTGCTACAACAAATTTAAAAAAAAAAACTGGTTAATATAATATCAGAATATTAACGAAAAATATTTCATCCTTATTAATTTTACTGATGAAATAACAATAAAAAGTTTAGAGGAACAAAGATAACCTTTATCATGATCATATATATATGATTGATGAAATATATTACATACCTTAACTTTTGTGTGATGTGTTTGAAAAACCATTCATAACCTTCAAGTCCATTATCAACAATACAATAGAGAGAAGAGATATGTTGGAGCCTTCATAAAAGGGTTTGTATGCCTTCTCAAGTAGAGGTAAATCATGAACATCATCAAAGTCGCCATTTTCATGATCATCATCATCCATTATAACATTAAATGTATCATGGATCAATGTATTTGTACCATCATCCTCAACTATGTTATCAACATGATCATCATCTTCCATATGATAATTAACTTGATCTACAGTATTCACAGCTCCATGTTCCTACAATGCTTGTTCTGCAACCACATTGTCCATGTGCGGATGTTCCCTAGGAGGCCTTTCCGTTATAATTACAAACCATCAAAAGATATCCGTGTATATATAACAAATAAAAAAATGATACATACATTTACAAAAATGATAAATATAAAGACATATATAATGAAAAAATTACCAATGGATGATATCCATGCCCCCCCTCAACATGTCCATGTTACCTACAATGTATTTTAATTGTTGATATCTTTAATCTTCTCCTATTAAATCTGTTGCATTGACTACAAGGACAATATCATTTCCCATCACCCTTTCTTTCCACTACATCCCACAATCTAGCAAGTAATTGTCGATTTTGTTTTTGTGGATCAAGAATATTGTTATGTGCCATTTTCTTTTACCAAGCTTGAGTGATGATTATTGATCTTAAAAAAACAATCTCCACACTTCAAATATTTGTAATGATAGTAACAAATAAAACAATGCTATTTTTTTGCAGGAAAAACAATCCTTGTAACCATCACAAGGCGTCGCTAGTATAGCAAAAATGTCAGAATGTTTTTAGATTTCCAAGTTTTTATAAATAAATAGGCGTCAGATTTCCGACATCTGTTGAGTGTTGAATGTTACTGTAATAAATGCAAGGAGTGGGTTTGACGAAGTCCAGGTCAAAGGGCAACGGTCTGAGGATATTTTACTAGCGTCAAAAATCCGATGGAAATGCCTTATTAGTTGAATATTTGACGACCGTTGGGGCCAATTCGAAAAAAAAAACAAGAAAATTACAATTTTTAAAGGTAAAGTCCTACGACAAGGAATTTTTTTTTGGTGTCGTCGGAGGATGTCGTCATATTTTGGGTTCAAATGTAGTTGTGCATCCTCTTAAACTTAGAACATAAAAACGTCACTATCCACTTCACCACAATGACCTGTCCAATGCACCTCATCCAAGAGTTAAGAAGCTTCCTCGGGCCACCTCCATGGCTGCATCCAAATATGCCTCAGTCCACCATAGGACTCATCCAAGCAGGTAACCCAAAGCTCCCTGCACATTCTCTGAACCAATGAATCCCAAAACGCTACAAGACTTCTTTAAATAAGCACCACTTGATCCACCCTCAAGTAGTTCAGTTTTCATTGCAGAAACATAATAAAATTGAACCACCAAGTCATTTAACTTCCCTTCAAATAACTCACTACAACACTTAGGAAAGAAAAGAAATTGAAACATATGTACCTTTCCAACTGCATCCTTGGCTACACCCCTGGTTCAAGTTTATTGTATTGGGCCTACACTTTCCCAAGCAACCGACTCTACATGAAATACACTAAATCATCATCTGCATCTCCACAAACTTGCAAGACCTTTGTTGTGATACAAGGTTGAGTCCATTCATTCACTTCAGAAATTAATCTAAGCCTCAAAATTTGCATTCAATCGACTGAACTCATCTTCAATGTATTTCCATATTCACACCTTGACTGCTTCCACTTCAAGGAACCATTCATCCACTACTTGGCATTCAAGTCATACTAGTACTATCTGACTGTTGTAACTTTGCGAAGATATACCTCATCTCAAGGTTGCGTTCGACCCACTCATCCAACAACCCAACTCAACTCAACTTTTGTTCTCGGTGATGCACAACATGAACATATCATGATATAAATGTGGCCAACCAACTACCTACTACGAAGCTCCTGTAGGTGACCTCAATTCATTCACCCAAGTGCTTCAACTTGGTGTAACCCAAAACTACTCCCCATCACAATCACTTCTACAATCACCCTCGATGCTCACTTCTGCGATCACTTATGTGGTTAGATCTGCGGCAAGTTGTGCGACAAATATTGCATTCATATGCTTTTCCTAATTTATGAGTTCACCCAACAAAATCTGTGTCTGGTCTCTCAAAGGTGTGCACAGTAGGTTTGGAACTGACTTCCATCACACATCAAACCAATTAAGTCCGCAACCAAAATTTCTCTGCTATCAACTCTACGACAAGTTCAACGATGAAATATGAGATGTGTTTTTCCATCATCCACCCTGTCCAAGTGCGTCTTCTCACCAAAAAATATGCTCTCGACCTACATAAGGTGTGTTCCCAGATAAACCTTCCACCAAACTATCAATTGAACCTCTGTCATAAGTCTAATGCAAATTTTGCGATGAACTAGTTCGCTCCATCGAGTTATTCACCAAGTCTGCAAACAATCCCATTGAATTGTCTTCGCAAAAAATTGTCTTCAAAGTTTTCTCTGATACCATCTATCACGTCCCAACAATGTGTCTAGCCAAATATTGCGATCATTCTCCTATTGAGGGTGCACAACACCATGAAGTTTCTCTCTTGGCTTCTTGGAAACACCAAGGATACTTCATCCAAGCTACATCTCTTCACCTAGAGTATACTCATGCTCCATTCTAGGCTACCAATGAGTCACACTCCTACTCTAGTGAAAATATTATATACTCAGACAATTGTTAACAAATTAACACTTAGTCATATAGAAGCATACATCCATGAAACAAAGAGAAGACTTGTGAAACAAACAAGAGAAACACATATATAGTACGGGCGACACAAACCATTCCTAACACCCATGTAAGTCTTATTATTGAAAAATTGTTACAATATGAGCACCACCAACCCGATTTATAACTTGGAAGAGTAACATGACTCACCTAACCTCACCAAGAAACTCATACATAGATTCGTCACACCAAGACTTGTTTGTCGTAACAAATTTTGCAACTTATGTGGAGCTCCCCAAACATACATCCACGATAGACTCACCCTCTCTTCTATGCCGCAAGACTTCACATAGACTTGTGGTTCTGTCTCTTGACATGCCTCCTCAGACCTGTGACAAGACTTCCCCGAAAATCAACCAATAATAAGGTCTCCCCAACTTTGTTCACCAAATCACCTCAAGGTAGCACAAATATCCCATGTGTAACGACTTGGATCCTCGAGGGAGCTCACCTCCTTCACTTAAGACTACCTTAGAATCGCAGAGTCGATCTTTCTATCCTTGTTATTCAAATTTTCCCTCCTTGGTTGTGCACCCTTGTCCTCTTATAGGGACTCCAAAGGTCACCATCGCGAACCGTCACGTTCTTTTAAGGTGTTGTGACCTTTCGCAAACTCATGTGTCAAAATGAATAGTTGTGACCCTATGCATACCCGATCACCCAAACAAATCATCACACCCATTTCGTAGACTCGGTTGTCCAAATGAATCGTCGTGCTCGTCAACCATCATTCCCATTGGGACTGGCACGCCACAACCTCGGTTCACTCCATACTTGGGCAAGCCCCTTGGCGTGTTCACATGCCCAAGGAACCCACTTTCCAAACTAGTGCAACACTTGGGTGTTGTAGTAACCCCAAGTTCCATCTCCTTGAGGACTTGAGTGAGGGTCTCCGCACCCGTCTAGCCAAAAACCTTACAAATGTCATTTTTAAACATAACATTTACAAAATCACTACTTGAAATATAAACTTAGATAAATTTTGATATTTAATTTAATTTTTAATGCTTGCACAAGTCACCTAAATCTATATGATTATTTTTTTGGTGTATTTTACTACATTGCCAAGTTTAACCTATGCAATACAAATAAATTCTTTTTACTGCTACAATCCAAAAATATTATTCCTAACTATTTGAAATGACTGCAAATGTGATTAAACAGTGGGAATTACAAACAATTTGGTCAACTGGACAACCACATGAAAACAACCGAGCAAACCTGACCATGATATGGAAACACCAACTAACAAGCTACCATGCGGTGCAGTTGAGGAATAAAAACGACAAGAAATGGAAATAATCATGTTACACAAAGGCAGGGTTAGAAATAGTGGTTAAAAATTACTAATGGATAATAGAGTTAAAACTTGTTACTTTCATCCACTAATGGCTAATAAATATAACCCTTTCACAATGTAGACACAATGAAAAATATTCATTATTAAATAAATCTTGTTTATTCATCTTGATTTTTTCGTTAAAAAATTAATTACTCTCGCACTTTCTAATTGAGGAATGCTTATGGACATACTAAACCACCATAGATCCATCTTAAGCCCATATATATCAAGCGTCAAGAGGGATAAAATCTTGAGAGGCGTAAACCTTTAACCTTTCCTCAAGTTTTACATATATAACATGGCCAACAATAATTAATCATAGCTTACCAAAATCAACCAAAGTTAATCAAATTACAACAAAATTAATTAGAGTCAATCAAATTCCATAAAAGTCAATCATGGTTTACCACAATTATCTAGACTTTGAGTCAAGCATAGTCAACTACGAGATCAATTAGAGTTAACCACATCAACCTTGAAAGTCCATTGTAGTCAAAATAAGTCAACCATAGTAAATCAGAGTAGCCTAAACTCAACCATAGTCAACAATAATTAACTAGATTCAATGATAATAAACCATAGTCAATGAACATCAACTAAAATCAACCATAGTCAACCAAACTCATTCATATTTAATTATAGTAAACCATAGTGAAGCAAAGTCAGCCATAGTAAACTAAATTTATTTATAATCAACCATAGTTAACCATTAAAAAAGTTAATTAGTTATAGTCAACCATGATTCAACCACTGTTGATCTCAATGAAAAATGTCCAATAACACTATACTGTCACTTTTTTATTATATAAAACAATGTGATAATTAAATAGTCAATAATATTATTATCCATCCTATAAGGTCTTTGACTAGATGGGTGCAACGACCCTCGCCCAAGTCATGAAGGAGACGAAACTTGGGGTTGCTCTGACACTGAAGTTAGGAAAGTGGACACCTTGGGCATGCAAATGCACCTAAGGGATTTCCCAAGTATGAAACAACCAATATATTTGGGCACGTCGGCATGAGGAGTGCACCAAGGTTGGGGTGCACCGATCCCAAGGGGAATGCCAGTTGACGAGCGCATGGGTTCTTTTTGGTGTTTGTGTTCACGAAGGGGGATGATGATTCATTTGGGTGACTGATTCCGTGAAGGGGCACACCGATTCATTTGGACACAAGGGTTTGTGGAGGTGTGCAACACCCCCAAAGGACATGACAATTTTTTATGGTGACCTTTGGAGTCCTTATAAGAGAACAAGGGTGCACAAACAAGAAAGATAGATTTGAAGACAAGGAGAGAAATAAGAGATCTGTGGTTCTGAGGCAGGCTTAGACGAAGAGGGGAGAGCTCCTTGAAGGAGCGAAGTCACTCCACATGGGAGGAATTGTGCTTCCTTGAAGTGGATTCAATGGATAGAGTTTGGAGACCTCCTTTTGGGGATATTTTTGGGAAGTCTATAAACAAAGGTCTGTTGGAGGCATATATGAGGCAGAACCAAAATCGATGAATTCTACAGAAACAAAGAGACAACAAGTCTGTGGTCAAGGGAACATCTGAGGTACACCATAGGAGGTTGTAGATACAGTTGCGACAAACAGTATTGGTGTTACGAATCTATGTATGAGTATCTTTTTGAGGTGAGCCTAGTTGTGTGACTCTACCTAATTGTAAATCAAGCAGGTAGTGCTCATATTGTAATTGTTTTGCAATAACAAATACATAGATGGGTGTTAGAAATAGTTCATTCCACCCTCACTATTTATGTGTATGCATTTCATTTGTTTTGTTTTTTTTTTCTCTTGGCTTTTCATGCTCATGGATGTATGCTTAAATATGGCTAAGTGTTAAAGTTGTTAACAATTGTCTAAKTATACAAGAGTTTCACTAGAGTAGGATTTTCGATAGCATAGAATGAAGTATGGGTATGATCTAGGTGAAGAGGAATAGTCCTAATGAAGTATCCTTGGTTTTTCCAAGCAACTAAGTGAGAAATGTCATGGTGCCACATTCCCTCAAGAAGTGCACAATTGCAAGACTCAGCTAGGCATACTGTGGGGACATGACACATCCCAACTAATAATAGTGTTAATCATATGGGAATAATAATATTTTTTATTTATTGTTTCATAGAGGCACTTTCTACAGACCAGTATGAGGGAGATGTATGCTCAACATGGAGTTGACACATTTGTATGCTAAACATGGAGGAATTGTTTGAGGCAAGGGTCATATGTCCTAGTACAAGCCTTGGCACCCACAATAGTCATGGTGTTAAATAAGGAAGGTAATTGGTGCACATGTGTTGATTATAGGACTCCAAATAAGTTGAAAATCAAGGACACATTTCCTATCCTAGTTATTGATGATCTGCTTTCCAAACTTCATGGAGAATTTTTTTTCACTGAGATTGATTTACATTCAAGCTACCAAAAAATTAGGTTGAATGATATAGACATCCCTAAGACAGCCTTTCTGAAGCAGGAGCATCGCCATCAACATTAAAGAAGCCAGGTGGAGGACAACTCAACACCCAATGTGCATATTTGAAGTTGTTTTTGAATTCCAAGGAGGAGTGCATCTTTCTATTTTGAAAAGATTGTAATTTAAAGATGCTAAATATTTTGAGGCAAGAGCCATCACATAAGGCTTCCAAGGATTGTAATCATTTTAATTATGAGGTAAGGTTGTACAGATACTGAGTATCAACTCATATCTGAATGTAATCACCATTCAATGTAATAGTCCTTAGTAGATGAATGAATTGACTGTGATAGGATAACTCTAAGGTAGTCTAGAGGGAAAGACCTAAAATCCCCTCGTTGTATAAATATATGTATTGTATGCCCAAATGCCGAAGGTCATTGTAGAGGCTGCTAAATATTGTAGTTGTTGTTGAATGTTGTTGTTATTGTTGTTGAGAGAGCTATTGAAGCTTATGAGGAGTTGTAAAGAACTGTATTAGTCCATGTACATATTTTACTGAATGAATACAAGCAGAGAGCTTTGATTCCAATTGTATGGTGTTGTGCTCATCTGAGTTATTTGAGAACATGTGAAGTTTCTTTACGTTCTATGTGTTTTATCTTTTTTATGTATCTTTTATGCATGAATATGTTTTTCATGGTTAAGGGTGGAAACCTTTGATGCTTTTGTAAGTTTCATTTGTTTTCTCTTTTGAGAATACTAGTGCAAGGATTCCACAGTGCCCACAAGGCATGCGTAGGATGAGTCGAGATAGACTCATAGGATTAGAAGAGATAATGTGAATTTAAAGTGGAAGTGAAAGGAGTGCACAATCATTTAGTTGAAGTGCAGAGAGTGCACAGTTTTTCAGAGGAGAGAAAAGATTTGAGAAGACTAGTGCAAGGAGTGCATCGGGCCAACACTTTCTTTAAGTGTTGAAGAAGTTTAGAAGAGATGAACGCAAGGAGTGAGTGAGGAGATTTTCTTCAAGAATATCTAAGTCTAAAAGTTTCTCAGAAATATCTAAGTCTGAAATTCTTCAGAAGTTTTAGGGATGCAAGGAGTGAGCCAGAGGTATATAAACCTCAGAGGAACAAAGCTCAAAAGAGATAGTGAGTATAAAAGTTCCACAAGAGGGACGTAGAAAATTTCTAAGTCCATAGTTTTAAAGTATTAGAGGAAGTGCACATGGTGCACCAAAGACTCTATTTGTCTCGTGTAGTCAATCTTAGAAAGGATAATGGTCAGAATCTTCAAGGAGGGGAATATTTGCTTATTTAAATTTTGAACGGTGGATATTTGTTCGGGAGGATCTAGGGTCTTTTTTCACCCTCATATATAGAGAAGTAGCATGGGTTTTAACCCTATAGGTATTTAATACTTCGCATGTCCATAGGAATCATAGATCAAGTTTAAACATGAGGAATTATCGAGGATCAAGACCTATGGTCAAGATCCATTCGGGAGGTTGTAGGAGCGTGGAAAACCGTTAGATCAGGAGGAGATGCACGCAAGTTAATAGGTGAAGTCCTTCAAACTTTGTGTATTCAAAGGATTCTACATGTGGAGAAGTAGGGACCCCCGAAGTCCCAAAGGCCGAAGTGAATTGTGGTCGTTCAAAAAGATGGGAAACGTGTCAGTAGATCGTGTACTCTGACAAATTAACACTTCAGAGGAAGTTTGGATTCGGGACCCCCAAAGTCCCAAAGACCTAGAAGTCATCTGGGTCATCCATCAGAAAAGACACATGTCATTAGATCATGCAATCTAGAGGATAGACACTCCGGGAGAATAATGGGAAGCAGAGGTTGATCTATCCGGAGTAGATTTGGACCATTGATTTCAGGAAGGGTACGTGGCAGCAGATATTGAGGTCAGATGCTCTGGAGAAAATGTAGCGTGGTGTTGTGGAGACTCGTGAAGGCCCAAAGCCCCATAGTTAATACCAATTGTCCGTTAGAGAGGAGGTGTAGCACAAGATCCAATAGTCTGGGAACTCGGCGAAATCAAAGCATTGTGCAGGCAAGGAGAAAATCACCAAAGTCTCAAAAGGAATCCTAATCGTCGATCTAGGAGGGGACACGTGGAGGCCAGAGAACTTATTTGATGTTTTGATGTCGGGAGATATAAAGGGTTGTGTTGTTTGATGACCAATGGAAATCACTGAAGCCTGAATGGAATTTATCTAGATCACCCATTTGATCAAATCTTATGGACCGTCGATATGAGATTCGGTAAAAGCGCTTTTTGGTGATTCGAGAAAGTTGTGGAAAAGAGCGTTGTGAAGAAATCGCCGAATCCAAAAAAAATAATCTGGGTCATCGATATCAACGATCATTCTAGATTGTCTATCTAGCCACCTAATGTTCAACAGTTTGGGAAATTTGTATTGGGAGATAAAGAGGGATAGAAAGTTCTTGAAGTCTCGAAGTTTTCGCAGGAAGAAGATTTGGCCCACGGTTTTGGCCCTCAGTCTCCGAGGAGGGTTTGTAAGTTCTTGGGGACTCTCGAAAAAGGAAAAATTACACTCGGGAAGAAGGTTTAAGGACTTGTGCATTAATATTTTGGGCTTGGAGGGAGCCTGTGAGGTAATTTCATCTCCCGACTAGAATGATCCTAGACCGGGAGGTCGCGTGGACCCTGTGAGAGGGTGGAGTCTGCATCACTTTCGGACATACAAAGGCCATTATGAGTTTATATTGATTCCTTGTGGTCCTTGTAATGCTCCATCCACTTTTTAGAGCCTCATAAGCAATATTTCAAACCCTTCCTACACAATTTTGTTCTATTATTCTTGGATGATATCTTGATCTACAATATAGCATGGGAATTCCACATAGGGGATGTTGATAATTTCTTGCAACTCTTAAGGGACAACCAATTATTCTTGAATCATTCCAAATGTGATTTTGGGGTTCCCAAGGTTGAATATTTGGGTCACATTGTAAGTAAGGATGGAGTATGAGTCGATCCCAAGGAGGTGGTGTCCATGAAAAATTGGAATTGTCCCAAAAAATAATAGAGTTTGCGGGGATTCTTTGGACTTACTGGCTACTACAATAAATTTCTTAAAAAATATGGAAAAATTGTAGCTCCCCTAAGTTCACTCCTTAAAATAATGTCTTTGTCTAGAGCGAGGTAGAAAAACATGCCTCCGTGGATTTAAAGGATGTCATGTGAACTACTCAAGTATTAGTAGTTCCTAACTTTACTGACTTTTTTCTTGGAATGTGATGCCTCGTGTTAGCACTTGGTAAATTTCCAAGAGGTTGAAAAAGAAGAAATCTACAAAGGTAACCTTAACCAACCGCTTTTAAAGCTGGGATCTAGCCCTTCCAACTTCAGAGAGGGATATCTCTATATGATTTAGCTTTGTTTTTAATTTCAGATATTAGGCTAGGTAAAGAAACTGTTGGTTTTGTTGTAAAAGAGTTTTTTGAAGTTGGTTGAGACGGTCTACACATCCATTGGGCTATGGGGTCTGTATTCAATCAAATATTAGATACAACCAGAAATGCCAAATAAAACATTCACAGGGTGAGATAATACACTCACTGGATCTTTAGTAATTTAAAATGATGGATGGAAGAACAGATGAGGAAAATAACTTCAACTAACAAGAAGTTAAGAATTTCTTAATTGAAGATATTAGAAGATAAACATTTAAATCTTTAGAATCGGAAACAGGGTATCAGAGATAAATCTTGCAACATAACGCTATTCATAAAGATTAGATTCAGAAAACAAAATGAATACAGAGAAAGAAAAACATTTAACTTAGAAAATCAACATCACCAGTGAACATAGGCAAGAATCCTGTAAAAGTGACTCTTCTTTATTAATGGTAGATCTCTTCAAAAATAGTACAGTTTGAAAGAAATAGGGTGTGCGAATCAACAACCCTCAATACTTCGAAAGAGGAAGTATTTATAATTCAAAATACAAACGTTCCTGTCGTAATTGATCAGGATGTGCTCATTCTATTTTTAGTCTAACTAACTTAACTAATCAAAACTGCTTGATGACACGATACAACTGTTTGCGGAACTTCTGGGGTAGGTTGTTGGCGAGGTGCCTTCGCAACCTCTTCTGAATGGACAGGTGACTAGATTGTGACAGCTCATCTGCTAATCTAGTAGATCACACAGTTCTTCTCATCTGAGATGACCCGGCACTGTGACTTTAAGAAATCTTCGATACACTTCATCTATGTCTATATATTTAGCAAAAGTAGGCTTGATGGTGAATATGTGTTTAATCTCATGTTGGATACTAATATCCAACTGCAGGGCATCCATGAATGCTTTGCCTGTGATGCTTCCCTGTATCCCTGCAAACTTGGAACTATCCTTAGACACTTTAGTCACCCTTTTCTTGTAATCAGGGAGTGTCATTAATTTGTCATTAATGACCTTCAGGCCAGGTAGGCCCTTCTTTTGGAGGACCTCTATCTTATTGAAAAACTTTTGTACTCCTTGATCCATGACTTGAATCTTCTCCTCCAGCTGAAGCATGAGACCTCTTTTAGTTAGAACCCTTTTTACCTCAAGTATAGTTTCCGTCCTGTCCTCGATCTTTAGTTCTTCAAGTTCCTCTCTGGTCTTGGAATTCAGGAACCTGATGATTTCATTTTCTTGTGTTGGCATGTCTCCCAGATCCATTCTGATTTTCTCAACAGCCTGTTTGCTCCTCTCGGGCAACTCATTTTGTTCAAACATGATTTGAACCATTGGCCAGATTTCATTTATGGACTTGGAAATATTTGTCCACACAATCTCTTTGACCTCAGCCAAAGTCTTCCCTGCCATTGTCTGCTTTTGGAGCTACTGTAACTCCTTCCTGATTGGCTCATTCACCTGCTTCTCTTTGGATAGTCTTGTCTGGAAAGAAGTCTTAAGCTCTTGGAGGTTCTCCACTTCTTTCTTAAGCCTGTTGATTTCTGACTCTTGCAGGTTCATCCTCTCCATGGACTTGGCAAGTTCTGTTGTTCCTTCTGGTAGTGGCACTGATGTTGTATATGGAATGG
>ML791475.1:5549-16820 GCA_009831015.1 Picea engelmannii
CCATGTCAGTCTTGGAAGTCCTACAGACTTGTCCTACTCAGCGGAAATCACTACTTTCCGCCTTGGGGGCAGTCGACCCTGCAGATGCCCGACTCATTACCTTCGATCTTGACAGCGGAGAACCTCACCTTCCCACCTTGATCGCTTTTCAATTACCAGTCAAAATACGGAACATCACAGTTCATCGGTGTATCATCGATGAAGGTGAATCTACATGCATTATGTCCAAAATGGTATGGAAGAAACTTGGTTCCCTGGAACTCATACCCTCTTCCATCACATTACAAGCTTATGACGGATGACCATCCTCTCCTGAAGGGCTCTTTCAAAATTTCCCCATTGAACTCGGGGGCAAGACTATTCTCATAGATATCGAAGTTATCGACGCCCCACTTGATTATAATATCCTGTTTGATCGTAGCTACATGTACGCTATGAAGGCAGTGGCATCTTCCATCTTTCGGACAATGATGCTCCCTCACAATGGGAAGATCGTTACCATTGACCAAGTCTCACATTATGAGCCTAACCCCTCTGCCAACCTCGATAACATTCTTCCTCTCATTCACATCGGCCACGACACATATCCACTCGTTGAGATGGGCCCTGGGATTTTTAAAGACTCATCCTTATTAGGAACATATCATGGAGCACCACCACTCCTACACCCTTCCAATCAAGTGTGTGTTGTATCATCCAATGAAACCCACACAAAGGATACCCTTCCTCCTACAGAGGCTTATGTCAAACCTGACATCCCACTCGTCACAGAACCCCCCCCCCTCAAGCAACTCCTGGACACTCGTCGACCCCACCAGTCCATGATTCCACCTCTCCCCAAGGACATAGTCTAGTATGGGAGATGGTTCCCCAACCCCTCACTCAAATTCCCTTCTTTTACCCTCCACCAGGTATCAAAGCTTTTCAGGTAGCTGCAATGCTCACACTGCCTAATATGGTGTTAGCAATCCTAGTGTGGTATTTACACCCACCTGAGATGGTCCCTCGACCATCCCTTCCCCCACAGGAAAGAATCCCCATGATGTTTCCCATCCTTACCCCCACCCCCCCACCCCCACTCACTAACCCCCCTGCTACAACTGGGGGTAGGAGAAAGAAGAAAGAGCCCACCATTCCACTTCCCCCACGCATCCCACCACCTTGTGCACTATGTGAGAAAGAGGGCCACCAAACCAATAACTATCCATCACTACCTGAATTACGGAATTTGATCCCTCTCAATCAAAATCCTCCCACACCCGCCACTACTACTAGTCCCGTCGCTACCACCCACCCTTCCAGTAGTAAATGGTTGAGCACCAAATATGCTTGTGCTATATGTTCAGAGTATGTCCATTATACCCATCATTGCCCAACACTGCCACAGTTTCAGCAGACATTAGCTGCCGTACGCCAGAACTTCCAGAGCAATCCTAGCCCTACTACGTCCTCCTCCACAAATATCACTGACATACGTTATGTCACCACTTTCGTCAATGAATGTATGATATGTCCTTGCTCTCTCTATGATTCATTAGCTCATTTTACATACCAGTGTCCTATGATCCTTGAATACAGGCAACATCAACTGACCCTGCTT
Organism: Picea engelmannii; assembly: GCA_009831015.1. NCBI lineage: Eukaryota > Viridiplantae > Streptophyta > Pinopsida > Pinales > Pinaceae > Picea > Picea engelmannii. Next base: position 7,150 of record ML791475.1, read on the forward strand.
CACTGACCCGCAGAGGCGATAATTGACATTACCTCGTCACTAGAGGCTCTTCAGGTCAATCCTCCCGAACCTGAGGCTCTGCATGTCATTTCTCCAGAACCTGAGGCACTCCCAACACCTCCATGGTTCTTAGATGATGTATCTGAGGATTCACCCCCCAACCCCCCCAACTCTCCCGCTCATTCCCCTGCGGGCACTCTCCACCCAATCACCACGGGTACCCCTCAGTACTTCAATATATGGTTTATGTCGAGTGAACCCTCACCATCTCCTCACAGTTTTCCCCCTGCTTCTTCACCAGGGGAAAACACACGACCACTGTCACCGAGATCACTCCTCACGGCCCCTTGTACTCCCATCACTTCCAATGCGACAAAGAAATACTCGAAGAGTTAAACCACCCGGACTCTCCCTGGGATGCGCTACACCATCGCGCACTCTTCTCTCCACAGGCAACCCCCATGCCTCCTAACCAAAACCCCATTTACGCAGTCGAAACCAAGGATTTTATCCCCTCCGAGCCTATCGACTGGTTCAAAAATCCCATTCCTTCCCCTGATGCGTTTGAAGAAGGCAATATGGCCAACATTTTCCCCACCATCAAAATCGACATTTCCATTAAAAATGGCATTATCGAAGAAATCACCATTGGAGTTGCTTGCACTCCACAGGAAATCACTGCATATAAAGCCCTCTTCCAGGAATATAGGGATACTTTCACCTGGTTATACAAAGAAATGCCTGGCCTCGATCCCTCTATTGTCGAACATCGCATCGACACGTGGCCCGACATTACACCAGTTCGCCAAAACAACAACCGCTACACCCATCCAAAGCCGCGGCTATCAAAGCCGAAATTGACAAGTTACGTGCTGTCGGGTTCATTTACCCCATCGCCTATACCTCATGGGTTTCCAACCCTATTCCTGTTAACAAAAAACAGGGCACTATTCGCGTCTGCACAAAATTTCGCGATCTCAATCATGCATGTCCCAAAGACAACTTTCCAATGCCTTTCATCGATCAAATTATCGACGACTGCGCCGGCCATGAGGCTCTCTCCTTTATGGACAGATTCTATGGCTATAATCGAATTCAAATCCACCCAGCCGATCAATATAAAACCACATTCACTACCCCGTGGGGTAATTTTTCATATCATGTCATTCCTTTTGGCTTAAAGAATGCCGGCGCAACTTTCCAGCGGGTGATGACATACATCTTTCACGATCTGGCTAATATCATCCTCGCCTACTTGGATGACCTCACAGCTCGATCCAAGAAACACACCCAGCATCTCGATGATTTACGAATCATCTTTCAACGGTGTTGTTAGTACAACATCCGCTTGAACCCTCTCAAGTGTGTGTTCTGCATCACCGCAGGGCGCCTCCTCGGTTTTATTATTTCCCAAAGCGGTATTACCATGGACCCCCTCAAAGTCCAAGATATCACCGAAATTCCACCTCCCCGAAATTTACGACAACTTCAGAGTCTACAGGGAAAAGCTAACTTTCTTAGATGCTTTGTCCCCGATTACGCCATATGTGCACATGGTTTCCTTCGCTTACTACATAACGACATCCCTTTTCACTGGGACGACCATGCCCAATAGTCATTTGACAATCTTAAAATAGCACTTTCAAATGCACCTTTAATTAGTGCACCTGATTACAATCACGACTATATCCTCTACGTATCAGCATCAACTGTATCAGTAGCCGGCGTCCTCGTCCAACTCGGAGATGATAATCGTGAACATGTTATTTATTACGTTAGTAAAAACCTCTTAGGACCACCCTTGAAGTATAAACATGAAGAGAAACTTTCTCTTGCAGTTATCCTCACAGTCCAAAAACTGCGCCATTACATTCTGCTCCGTACCACCAACGTCATCATTGATTCCAACCCTATGCAGTATTTTCTCAGCCGCCGAAAAGTCAATGAAAAATTCGCTTGATGGATCGTTATCCTTCAGGAATACGACCTTGAGTTCTCAACACCTAAGAGTAAGAAGGCCCTCGTTCTCACCGAACTTGTCACAACCCTCCCCTCTGACACTACCAGTGCCCCCGTCAACACCGACTTTCCCGACGAACATCTCTTTTACATCACTTCGGATGATCCTTGGTACGACAACCTCCTTGTCTACCTCTGAACTCAAAAGTTAAGTAATCACCTTTCACGAGATGATCGTCGACGTATTCTCCATTAAGCCCCCCGCTACCTTCTTATCGGTGACATCCTATATCGGCGGGGCGTCGACACCATTCTTCGTCGATGCCTGACTATTGACAAGGCCGATAGAGTCTTAAACGACTGCCACAACGACGCATGTGGGGGGTATCTTTCGGGCATCTCCACTCCTCAAAATATTACCCGAGCCGATTACTTTTGGCCTACCTTGTTTCATGATTGCATTCATGCCGTGAAACGATGTGAGCAATGTCAGCTCTACGCCAACAAAGCCCGGGCTCCCCCCGCTCTTCTCCACCCTGTCATTAATGCCAGCCCTTTTTGTAAATGGGGCATAGACTTCATGACTTGTAATCTCCCCTCCAGTAATGGTCACAAATACATCATTGTCTCTGTTGATTACTTCACCAAATGGGCAGAAGCTATGCCCACTTTCAACAACACCACTGACACTGCAGCGCATTTTTTCTATAACCACGTCATATCCCACTTTGGAGTACCCCTCCAACTCATTTCTGACCATGGGAAACACTTCGAGAATGAGGTCTTCGTCGAACTCTCATCTCGGTTAGGCTTCTCTCATGAGTTTTACTCACCATATTACCCTCAGTCTAATGGACAGGTCGAGGCAGTTAACAAATTCCTCAAGACCATGTTACACTGCACGGTTAATAAACATAAAACCAATTGGCATCATACGTTATTTTCTGTGCTATGGGTTTACCGAATGGCTGTGAAAACCTCTACTGGATTCACACCATTTCATCTAGTCCATGGGGTAGAGGCCACTCTCCGCATCGAGTGCGAAATTCCCACCTTACGCACTGCCATTGAGCTATTACCTGACACTGCTCCAATGGAACAACGCTTGTTGAACTTGGAGTCTCTAGATGAAGATCATCGATCTTCCTTACAGAACAACGAGGCAGCTAAAAAATGATCCAAGGCTACCTTTGATCGCCATGTCAACCTTCGCTCATTTCGCGAAGGCGACCTCGTCCTGGCTTACGATATCGCTCATGATACCTTCGGCCATGGAAAATTCGAATCACTCTGGCATGGCCCATACATCATTGAACATTGCCTCACCAAAGGCGCATATATCCTGGCCTCTCCCGAAGGCCTCTCTCTCAAAGAACCTGTCAACGGGTTGTATCTCAAGAAATTTTATGCTTAAAAGTAGTCATTCTCCTTTAGGTTATTTCTTTTCTAGCATTTTTTTATCTTTTTATCCTTCCCTCGTGTCTAAACTATCCTTTTTTCTATTGACAGATGCTTCCTCCACCAGCCTACCACATCGGTTACGCCAACGGCGCCATCCGTTGGACACAAAATCTCACTTCGGCTGCTTGGGCTCTCTACACCCCCTCACATGAAATGCTCCATTCGAGAGGCATATGTTTGGGGCCAGCAACCAACAACCAAGATGAATACACTGCTATCATTGGCCTCCTAGCCGACACCCAACATCATCATATTCATCACCTTAGTGTCTTCCTCAACTCACAACTAGTCATTCTCCAGCTCAACAATGTGTATCGCATCTGTGATCCTTGCCTCTTTCGCAAATACCTACAGGTTAGGATTTTATCTCGACATTTTGATTCCATTACATTTACACATATTCCAAGACAATTGAATCAAATCACATATAACCTAGCTAATATTGTGTTAGACTGGCATATATCACATCAAGCTACCTCTACACATACATAAACATCTCACAATCCTGTCACAGCATATACATAGAATAGACATCATCAAACCATTAACCAAAAAATATGTAAACACCACATAGATCTCAAAAAGTATACTCATGTATATATATATATATATATAGGTCTAAAGTGCCATCTGACTGTTTACATACAAAAAATACACGTATCCGCAGGCCAATGCAGCAACTCGGTACAAAATGGGCTCACCAACCTATATACAAAAATATACATACATCAACTACATACAGCACCACTCACGGTGCCTCTAGAGCCCCACCACCTGCCGCTCCCTCAGGCGGTGGTGGCCTATCATCACCTACCCCAGACGGTGGTGGTCCATGCCCCATAGGCCCCTCCTGCCCTGGCAGCAGTCGTCCTCTCGTCATCGCCGCAATCACTACTGCTCGTCGTACGATGGTCCGCCATGGCGGCGGAACCCCCACACACTGCTCCAGGAACGTTCCATCCTAGATGCGAGACCATAGGACCTCAGGCACGTCCTGTAATACCGTCTCCAGCGGATGACGTATATCATCAAAATCCACTTCGTCAGCCACCGGAGCAGCGTGTGATGGCCCAGCACCAGGGTCATCAAATCGGTGCCTCCTCGCTGCCCCCTCTAGATCAACTGGTCGCCCCGCGGCGTCATCATGCCGACGTCTCTCTCCCCGCGACGGTCTCTCCGATGCTCACTGCAACTCCACCTCACACCCGTGAGGTGCCACATCTACACATGCAAACCAACAAAAGATAGTATCATCATCTATATCATATACATGTGGTCTGATATCTCAAAATACCAAATAACAAAAGCATACAAACACTAAACATACCTCGATGATCAAACACCTCCCCTGGAGGTAGCACCATGTCCAGATCATCCCAGAAGTCCACCTGCGGCATCTGCCGCCATACCTGTGCCGCCTCTACCGAAAATAAGTGGCCACCTTCGCCACCACCGTGGTGAAGCAACACTGTCGACCACCACCTCAGCTGCGACTCTCGCGGCCCAGGCACACCCAATAGAATCCTCGAGCGCAACATTGACACCCTCTCCAGAAACCAAGCCACTAGGATGGACCCGAACGCAAACTCCCCGGTATCAGTAGACCGACAGTGGTCCAACTGTGCTACCATCCTCGCATGTAGCGTAAGCCCCCAAGCGAAACGCTCACCGGCCAACACTCTCTCCAGCACCAGAAATTGGCCACCACTGATCCGCTGGGTCGCCAGTGACCTGTATACTCGTACAATCATCGTTGCTATACAACGATGCACTAGGGAATCTATCGACGAGATGCTCACCACCGTCCCGGACATAAAGTTCCGACCAGAACAATATCTCCAACCAATCGTGGAGAGTGTCGTATCCCTAGGAAGCATCAGCTCTGCTGGTAGGGGTGTTCAACAGAATGGGAGCCCCGTCAAGAAATATACATCCTCCACCATAGTGAAGGGGATCTGCTCTCCTCGCATGAGGAAGCAGTGCAACTCCAGACTCCACATCTGGATCAGGAACTATAAAAAATACTCCTGTGCCTGTATCAACGAGCACTCAAAAAACTTTCGTAGCCCACAGGTTGCCAAAGTCGCACATACACATTGCCCCTCAATGGCCATGGTGTCTCGCAGCTGAGACCAGTCTCGCTCTCGCCACCCCACTGGCATCGTCACCAACTTCCTCCTGCAGACAACACAGAGTCCTCTATCATCTCAAGCAACCATCAACAACATCAAACAGACTTGTTTTTATACACCTCAACCTTGCCTCCTAGGCGTGGTTTTGTTACCCACAGGCACGCACAAATGCGTTCCTGTTCACTACACAGGTGCGCACACATGCACGCCTGTTCACTATACAGGTGCGCATGTGTGTTCCCCTATTCACTACACAGGTGCACATCAGTGTGCACATGTTTTCTTCACAGGCGCGCTCCCAAGCGCACTTGTTCACCATACAGGCGCTCACCATTGCGTGCCTGTTCAACCTACAGACGCGCACTAGTGCGCACCTGTTCAACTCATAGGCGCGCCCTTAGAGCGTGCCTTAAAATCCTTCTTTCACACCCCCATGTGCACATATCCAGTGGACGGGCATGCACATGTGTGCGCCTATTACTAGATCTCCCATTCATGTGGGACCCATACCCCCGAAATATCTCTGTACGGCCCCCCCGTACAACCCCTGCCCAAAAAATGAAATCCTATTTCTATGGAGGATGATCAGACTACTAACCTGACGCTCGCTAATCACCAATCGGATGCCTTGTCCTCCCCGAATCTCCAAATCTCCTCTGAAAACTGCTCGTCCAGTCACTATTGCAGCAGGTACAAATGAGGTGGCAAGGTGGGCCCTACAGCTATATATAGGCCTTTTGCCAAACTTCCACTCACCATTCTAGGAGCCCATGGTGTCCATTTTTCAATCCGTCTTCAGCCATGAGATCAACATCCCATCATCTACATCACATCAGTCCCTGAACCTCTTTTCATCCTGAGCCCTCGGGACGCCTTTTTTATATATACCCTGGTCAGGTATGCATGCACATATTCACACTTATCAAATACATGCTCATATATTCGATTCTCTTCAGATATTTTTCACGTCGGGTATTTGGTTTTCATGTGTGCAGGTACTTGATCATCATTGGTACAACCCCTTCAGGTATCTACTCAGCACTGGCATGTAGTCTTTCCTGCTGTATCGCACTTTCATTTCCAGTCACACCCTCTGATATTTTCCTCTAGGATCCCCATTCTCGGCTCTGCAGTACCCACACCTCCATTTGCATCTTCGGTACTATTACCCGGTAGCATTCTTACCCACATGAGTTATCCCATTCATAGCACCTTTGACACTTTTGACACTCATGTTGTTTTTGGTCCAAACCCTTTAGGGATGGGAGTCCCGATAGTCTTTCATCATGTCGCGAATCAACCACATACTCCTTCTCCTCATTTTTCTAGCTTTCCCACATGGACTCCAATATTATCTCTTCTTGGTTCTATTTTTTACCTGCACCTCCGCAGTATCATGAACCATCCATTTCATCCACAACCAGTTTGCCCATCTGCGAACCTACCTTCATTTCACCTACCTCATACAGAAACTCACCAATGGGGCCCCCACCCTTCATCAGTTTTCCAAGAAAATTTTTCCCTACATGGGCCACCCATATCACACTGGGGCACCCGTTTCTGTATGTGTACATTTCTCCCCAAAATATTCATTATTTATTGTACAAACACCTTTATTTCCCATTCATTACATTCCCTTTTTGTCGTCACCTTTGGGCGACCTACTTTCCTTTTTTGGCCCAACCGCAACCCATGTCACCCTTGGTTGGAGCACTACTTATCATCTACCCTTGCTGACATCGTCCCTATCTTCAGAGTACCCCACAGGTCACTTACCTCTACCCTCTGAATTTGTTCACCTTGTCCAGCCTCTGACACAACTTATCACTGGTCTTTTCATCCCCCTGACACTCGATCTTGTTGCACGGTTGTGGCCACTTTTTATTTTCATACATCCTCCAACCAAGGGCAGTCTTGAGTCTTCCCACATCTTGATTTCGTCCATGTACCTCTGCCACTTCCTCACCTCAATAGATTTCACGAAGCTCTTTGCTTCTAGGAGTCGCGTTCCCCTTTTGTCGACATCAGCACAATTTTCCAGAAGGGTGACAGTATCTTGATTCTCATTCTCCACTCAATGAGAGATCTCGGACGGCACAGGGTGAAACACCATTGCTCCCTGTTGTCGTTGACTCCCATATAATTTGATCCCAACACTCTCTCATGTTACGGTGGGTCTTACTTTGCGACTATTGTAGTTATTTCTCTCATTTTCCGAAGACCTCTGAACTTGGCTAGGCTATCAATGCCCACATAATCGCTACTACTTATTACCGCGATCACTGCCTACTATTCAAAGTATGTTCATTTACAGAATTGTCTTTTGCCTTTATCACAACCACCCCTGAGGGCACTGCATTTGTCTACACCAACTCTTCCGTCATATTTTTCAGAGTTACATGAAACGAGCATGGGGCATGCCTGCCTCGTTTGTACATACTTTTATATTTTACACAACCCATGGAAGGTCGGGTCCTACCGGTTCCTTTTTCCCTCCAAAAGATCGCTCTGGACACTCACACTATTACAGTCTTTTACAACAACATTCTCAGTAGAAGAAACATTGATGGATTTCGGCTGTACGTCTGCTCCTAACCTCATCCATCAGGGGGCATCTGTTATCACTGAAATTTCATCGGCACATGGTTACAAGAACTCAGCATCATCAAACAGTAATGAAGTCATTCATGGACCTGAATTAATACCATAGCATTAAAAAAAGGTCAAAAACTATACAAAGTAGTGAAAAATTGAAGAGCGCTTTGCATACATTGGGCACGCGCGCATGCGCGAAACAAGAACATACAAATTGCGCACAAGCGTACGATGCGCGACTGTTAGCGCAAAAAGCCGCACACCTGCTAAACGACACATTTATGGAAGTGGTCGGCCTCCCAACCACTTATGGTTCAGCTCCCAAGCCGATTTGACCTCCAAATCCAGGCTGGATTTGAATGGTGGGCTGGTCAAAGACCTAAGAATGCCATAAATGGCCTCTTTTCACACTACAAAGAAGTTAAACAAAAACCCAAAGCAATGCTATAAAAATCCATGAATGCGCCTCATTTTTTCAAGGAATTCAAAGTAATGTTATGCTGCCTATATTGTTTTAAGGACTCCATCCTTGACAAGATAATTTTGGCACCATTACATTGGACAATCCACCTCTCCATTGAGTGGATTTGTAAAGAGTTCTTTCATCACCATTTTCATTTTCTTTGTTGTAAGAAGAGCTAGCTAGTGAGGTTCCAAGAGCCTTCCCTTGGAGGAAGAAGGGACTCATAGTCCCCTTTCTTCTTGGTGCTTTGTTTTCATCAATATATCAGCCTCAAACATTGGTGACATGGGTCTTTTTGTTATTTTTTCCCTATGCTCATGATTTTAATTTTTATTGCATCTATTAGTCTAATTATTAGTTATAGTTTTGTTTTTCTTTCTCTAACTCTTTTCTCTACATTTGTCCTGCTCAGCAGACCCAACTGGGCTTGCAAGCACCTTGATTCTACTCACCAAGGTGATGAAAGAGGTACAACACCCCTAATGAAGGGTCAGATATGGAGAAAGACAATTGATCAATGGTCACAATTTGGTCCTCGTGTTGAAACAACAAGACCCGGAAAACTGTAGCAACCACTGCTTGCATGGAATACATCCAACTCCTTCCTAACAAAATATTGTAGTTGAGAGATGCGTCGACTACCTCTACCTCAACACACATGGTCTTCCCTCCCAATTGCATAGGAAAAGAGGGAATGATACCATGTGGTCAAAATGAATGACCATTGAAAGAAGTGAGAAGAGTGGGCGATGGAGACAAAACAGGCTGGCCAATGGCCTTTCAACATGCCAATGACATAACGCATGTCAAGGTGCCCTCATCAACCACTGTGCGGAAAATATTTCGAGTAAAATATTTCATGGGGTGAGCCACTACTATATGAAATTCTATGTGGTACAATAGACGAGGTTTTATATCAGTTGTATCTAGAATGATGGTACCCAGATTACAAGTCTTGGTATGTCCTAGGGTGGTTAACAAATATTTCCTCTGGGAAGGGAAACTTTGAAGGACCTCCAAAGCGGACATCGCACAAGGGGTTTGAGACAAATCTTGAACCA
>ML791475.1:70744-96851 GCA_009831015.1 Picea engelmannii
TTAGGGAAAGAAAACAAAAACTATAATTAAGAATTAAACTAATAGATGCAATAAAAACTAAAATCATGAGCATAGGGACATAGAAACAAAAAGAACCAAAAGACCCATGTCACCAATGTTTGAGGCTGGTCTATTGATGAAAACAAATCACCAAGAAGAAAGGGGACTATGAGTCCCTTCTTCCTCCAAGGGAAGGCTCTTGGACCCTCACTAGCTAGCTCTTCTTACAACAAAGAAAATGGAAAATGGTGATAAAAGAAATCTTTACAAATCCACTCAATGGTGAGGTGGATTGTCCAATGTAATGGTGCCAAAATGCTCTTATCAAGGATGGAGTCCTTAAAACAATATAGGCATCATAATATTAATTTGAATTCCTTGAGAAAATGAGGTGCATTCATGGCTTTTTATAGCATTGCTTTGGGTTATTGTTTAACTGCTTTGTAGTGTGAAAAGAGGCCATTTAGGGCATTATTAGGTCTTTGACCAGACCACCATTCGAATCCAGCCCGGATTTGAGGGTCAAATCAGCTTGGGAGTTGAACCATAAGTGGTTGGGAGGTTGACCACTTCAATAAATGCGTTGTTTAGTAGGTGCACGTCTTTTTGCGCTAATAGTCGCGCATCGTGCGCCTGTGCACGATTTCTATGTTCTTGTTTCACGCATGCACGCGCGCGTCCAATGTCTGCAAAGCGCTCTTGAATTTTTTCACTACTTTGTATAGTTTTTGACCTTTTTTGAATGTTGTGGTATTAATTCAGGTCCATGAATGACTTCATCACTGTTTGACGATGCTGAGTTCTTGTAACCATGTGCTGATGAAATGTTAGTGATAACACCCTTCTATCAAGAGCAATCCCCTTCTCTGTGCCTCTATTGTTTCTGATGCTCTGATTTCTTCTCTGGATATGAGGGCCTCTTGAGATGACTTCTCTATCATTTCCATCTGTTCATACATGCTCATGGCCTTGAACCTAGTCATGTTTGAGTTTTCCATCCTTTGCACCACCTCATTCCAATCCTGGGCACACTCTATGAAAATTTCACCCTCAAACTTATCATGAGAATATGGCCAGTAGGATGATACTTGCGAAGTGTGTTAAGAGACTAGGCCTTTAGGTTCATTCTTGCATAATCATTCTGTCAAGAACTTGAATTCAAGTTGTCTCATCCCTTATAGTTTGGCTTGAGTAATTGTCTCTTTCACCAGATAAAACCCTATATGAAAATCGTAGGGTATGAAAGCTCGTTTCTTGTCTTTGACCAATGTGGCATTATATCCCTGTATGATGGTATGATAACATATTTCTCCCACAATGAGTCAGTCTGGGACGTGAATGGGTAGGATATGTGGTTTTTTGGTGACCCTAAACACTCTGTTGTAGGTTGATTGTTTGTTTAAATACCAATGGCCTACCTTTTCGATCATTTTCTTGGTTGTTGCAGATAGTGTTGGGAATTCCTTATTAAAAATAATAAAATAAATGTGAGTGATGAATTCATCACAGATGAGTGCATAATAATTCTTGTGCCTGTTCTCCCATAGTATGTTGAAGTAGATGTGAACTGTGAGCTCCACAACATGTTATCTTAGATTCATGTCAACGAAGACATTCCTTGCGCACATGACATCGAGTAGGTATGAGGCCATGTAGAAAATGGGTGCCTCCCCTTCCTTTGCTGTCTGAGCTTGTTGTACACAGATGCTCAATTGTTTTGATATTATCTCTCCCCAATTGAAGCTACTCCCGATGATCTCCACTATGTATGCCAAAGGAATCCTTGCTTCCAAAAACTTGGAGCAATCCTTTTCTCCATATAGCCGAAAGATGAGAGCCATCAAATGGATATATGACTCCCTCGGGTTGATTGTTCCATACCATCCATTGCTCCAATTAGTGAACTTATTTTCCTCCTTCCACCATGAATCCATCAACCAGTTGGTGTCATGGAGTTCATATAACTTCACCATGAAGTCCGTGTTGAACTGCTCCTCTGGGTCCTTGAGCTTGTAGTATTTATGCACTTCTGTCAGGAGGAAAACTCTGATGCATCCACCATTCTCATCATTGATCAAGCATTTAGGCCCATCTTTATGGTCGATGAGGCATTTCAGAACCTCTATGCAGGGGAAAACGATAGTTTTTCTTGCCACCATGTGTAAATACGACCGTCGGATGTTGGGGAACACCTAGTCATCGAGTTCCCTTACGTTCAAGTCATTGTGTGGGATATACTATGGGTATTCTTCTCGACTAATTTTTTTGAAGAGATCCCCCCATTGTGGGATCACAAGTTTGGATTTGTTTCTTTCTTTTGTATCACCGAAGGTCGGAGTCTGGACAAAATCTTTCTTCATTGATGTTTTAATGACAGGCTCCACCTTGGGATTGTACTCCAACTACCTTGTTGTCCCTGGAGAAGAACCTTCGCTTATTTCAGCTTCTTTCAGCTTGGGTTCTCTCGGTGAGCATTTGGTGGTTGGATTTCTTGGTGGCATATTACCTAGAGCTATAACATAGTTTAGAGACTATGCAAGAAAATCAAATGTGCAATATAAATTACAACCAACGAATTGAAAAAATTGAACACATACCTATGCAACTTGTTTAACCTGGTTTTGATAAAAATGAGGGTTAGTACAGTCTCGAGACACTCTCTTTGCTCCTTCGGAAGCTCTGGAATTTAAACTTGTGCGCATAATGAATTTGTTCAAAACCATTCTTAGAGATTTAAATAGGGATGAACTTACCTTGTCATATCATCCATTCAATTGGGGTTATGATTGTAATTTCATTAAATTCGTTGCCAGATATTCAAAGATGTTTAAAATTAAATTCATCACGTGTTGACAGCGTGGGCGCAGGTGGTAATCTGGTCTATCAACAATTTTAAAATGATGTTTTCTAATTGGCACACATTGTAGAAACTAATGCAGGATCTGGCATTAACTAGTTCCTTAAATGTCCACAATCAAATCATATATAACGCCGAAAACATCCCATCGCTCTGCTCTTTCACTTGGTGGATCGGGGGTCAGGATTGTGCTGTGAAAAAATTCATTGATATCCTGCTGCAAAAGCTCTGATGTCGATTGATCTTGTTGTACAGAGCTAACATGGAAAATATGACTAGGAGGCATGACTAGGACCTAGGGAACCAAAATGACTTGGGATAAGACTAGACCATATGACCCTCTTACGTGGATAAGACTAGACCGTATGCCCGTATGACTTGGAATAATACATTCAAGACCAGTGACTTTAATTTCTCATGTTAATCAGAGTCGGGGTTTTCTTTAAGCCATACATTCTAAAACCTAATCCTATCTTGTCGATGCCAAAACGGGTCATGGATCGATGATCGACGATAAACTTACCCAAGTGCTCTCGGATCGACTCTCTCGAAAAATTCCCGATGTCGAAAATGCATCGGGGATCGGCGATCGGAGATAACTTTATCGCAATTCAAAATGATTGTTGTAATCTTTATGGATTTCCCCAATCTTGATAAAGCACATCGGGAATCGACTATCAATGATTTCTTTACATCCTTTGTTAGCATATGTCTTTCTCATATTTTTCCTATGCCGAATGGGATCAACTATCTCTTGAACCTTTATGTGAATAACTTATACGAACCAAAGCCACCTTCTGTCAATGATGATGAGGATCAACTCTCAACGCCTGTTGTTTTTGTGTGGTTCCTTTACTTACTTGAATTCTTTCCGATGTTGACCCTAAGCGCGTTAGGTGCAGTGTTTAGCTATTGATTCTTAATTGGGGTGTTAAGGTCCTTTAGACATGAGGTTTCACAAGTTCAAAAAAAACTTGACCAGGTGATAAGAGACATGTAAACAAACAAAGATAAACCATTTCCCAAAGTGAAATTGATTTAGGAAGTGAAGAAAACAAGTGGTACCCAAAAATTAATAAAATTTCATAAGGATTTTAGGATGTGTTGAGTGCTCAATAGTTTGTTCTTATTTTTGTTGATTATTTCTCATGTTTCACATGGATTTACTTTCTCAGGAAAAAATCAGAGGTCTTTCAACACCTCAAAGATTTCAAAGCCCTAGTTGAGACACAGTCAGGAAAGAAAATAAAGGTCCTCCTAACTGATAATGGGGGAGAGTATGTCAATCATGAGATCTAGAATATTTTTCATGAGGTAGGGATTCAATTACAACACACAATTCCCTATACTCCACAGCAAAACAGAGTTGTTGAGAGGAAAAACAGATCTCTAAAATAGATGGCATCTTGCATGCTTCATGCAAATTCACTTACACATATATTGTGGGCCAAAGTACTTAATTGTGTAACCTACATCCAAAATATATATCCCCATAGATATGTCAAGGATAATACCCCCTACAAGGCTTGGAGTGGCCTCAAACTGGAAGTGACCCACTTTCATCTTTTTGGTTCATGTGCATTGGCCTAGATTCCCTCTGAAAAGAGTAAGGAACTTGATCCACAGAGCACTGAATGTATCTTTGTGGGATACCCCGACGATGTGAAGGCATATAGACTTATTGATCTTTCCTTGGACCGGATCATCATTGATTGAAGTTTCCAATTTGAGGAAAGTGTCTTGCATATACCTCAACAACAACATGCATACACCTTCATTCTTCCACCTATCCGAGATGATGAGCATGCACACGCTGACGCTTATTTATATGAGAGTTATGATTCAAAGGATTTATATGATCCAGATATAGATTCAGTCCAATCAGATGCATATTTAGTGCATCTATATGCAAATGTAGATCCAGAGAAAAGGCCCAAGTGGGCCCAAACTACTGTTCAGGATGTAGAGGATCTTGTTGGTGATCCAGCTGATACTAGGCGGACTTGATCTAATTTTGAGGAGCCTCCTATTTCACTCACTTCCACTAAACCATTTCCCTCTAGGAATATTTTCTTGGTTCAGTCTTAAGATCCACAGTCTTATGGTGAGTGTGCTGGAAATCCCTTTTGGGAATCCGCCATGCAAGAGGAGTAAAACTCCCTCCTCGAGAACCAAACTTGGGATTTGGTTCCCATTCCTTATGGAAGAAAACTTGTTAGGTGCATATGGGTCTATAGGACCAAGAGTGCAATGGATGGATAGATTAGCAGATATAAATCCATGCTTGTTTCCAAAGGATTTCAGTAGGTGCATGGCATTGACTATGATGAGACCTTCTCTCCAGTAGCAAAGATGGATTCCATATGCTTGGAACTTTCCATTGCAGAAACCAAGGGATGGGAATTCCATTAGATGGATGTGAGGAATGTATTTATTCATGGTTTTCTCTCTGAGGAGATCTATATGGAGCAGCCCCAGGGATTTATGCAGGATTCATCTTTGGTCTATCGACTGAAGAAATCTCTTTATGGCCTCAAGCAGGCTCCGAGGGAATGGTATGCCAATATGGACTCCTACCTTTTGTCACATAACGTTTTATGTTGTAAATCAAACCCAAATGTTTACATGTTGAGGATAGTTGATTCACTTCTACTCCTAGTTCTGTACATTGATGATTTGTTGATCATCGGTTGCTTGAATTCAACGATTGTTGCAGTCAAGAGGATTCTACATGATAGGTTCTTGATGATGGACATGGGTCTGCTACACTTCTTCCTTGGACTCGATATCAATCAGGATGCATCAGGCATCAAACTGTCTCAGGCCAAGTATGCACGAGATCTCCTTGAGATATTTCACATGACAAACTACAAGTCTACTTCGACTCCTTTCCTATCAGGAGTCAAACTTGAGGATGGCAGGGACACTCCACTAGTTGACATTACACTATACAGACAACTAGTGGGGAGCTTGTTGTATCTCACACACTCAATACCAGACCTCTCATATGTAGTTGGCATAGTTTCCAAATTCATGCAGGAGCCACATGAGCTACATTGGAAGGATGAAAAGCATATCCTTTGATACATACATGGCACCATCAACTTTGGAATTCATTATGCAATGGACTCTACATTGGATCTCATCGGGTTCGCTGATTCTGACTAGGCTAGAGATAATATTGATTGCAAGTCCACATCTTGTTACTCACTTAGTCTTGGTTCTGGGCCTATATGTTGGCCGACCAAGAAGAAGGATATTATTTCTCTATCTTCAGCTGAGGTAGAGTACAAAGGGGTAGTTAACATAACCATTTAGGCTATGTGGCTACAACATTTTCTCACTGAGTTGGGCATTTAGTTTTATCAGTCAATCATCATTTGGTGTGAGAACTAGAGCACTCTAAAGTTCTGCAGAGATCCTGTTTAGAGGCAATAGATGAAGCACATCAAGATCCACATGCACTACATATGGGACTTAGTACACGAGGTGATCATTGGCCTGCATTTTTTTCCTTCAACAGAATAGACGACATACATATTTATGAAGACCTTCATTGAGCAGAAGTTCCATTCTCTGCAAAGTCATCTTGGAGTGAAGGACACAATTTCCTAGAAACTGTTAGATCTTCTTTTTACATACATTGTACCTTGAGGGGGGTTTTCCCTCTTTCCTCACTTTATTTCAGTGTATCATTTTTTTTTGGGTACCTTACATGACCTTGTTGTCGGGACCCATTCTTTATTTTCACCATAGTGATGTTCAAGGGAACTGTTGGAGTTACTTCACACACACCTATGACTTGTTTTTCCTAAGTTTTTTCCTATGTTAATTAGTCTTTATCCAGACTCCTAAAGTTTAGGGGGAATATTCTCTTCAATTTTCACCTCGGTTTGACTAGTTGAGTGGAGTCTAGATGTTGCATTGGTTTTGTCACCATCCAACATTTCGATTATAACCAACTAATGTGTATTGTCCTTGGGATCATCACCATACTAGTGAATTACCCATGATTCCTTGATCTCCTCCTCACTTACTTTGTTTCGGTCAGTTAATTGAAGACTGGTAGACTAGTTAACTCAGCTAGGTGGTAGTTCACTCCCAAAACTTCCCGAGAGACTAGACTAGGTGGAAGTTCACTCCTGTAACTACTGGTGTGTGTCTAGATCACTCTCAAACACCACTATGGCACATATTCTCCTCCAATGTGCATTAGTTGAGTTATACATAGTATATCATGTGTAAATTATTCATTATTCATTCGGTTAATGAGAATTCTTCCATTCTTTCTCCCATCTTTCTTCTCTCTCAATTTCTCTCTGCAAATATGTGTGGTATTTTCTAGATAGATATATTTTGTGTAGGTTCAACACATTTACAATATATTCATGGAAACATTTACTGATGATACCAACCAAGGAACCCCTTTGCAAGGGGATTCTTGTGCTTTTTCTTTCTTTGGAAACATTGGTGTCCCTTTGATGGCCACTTTGTACATTCCTGGGTTGAATGTGGGATTGCCAGTTTGGTTGGGTACCATTCCAAATGTCCCTAATTCTCTTGATGCTTATCATTTAATAACCTTATGTCATGGGAATAATGTTGATGTTCCTTTGTCAACAAAGTATTATCCTCCTCCTTCTACCTTCTCTGGTGAAAGTATAGCTACGAGTAACCAGAAGTCTAAAGGAAATAGAAAGAGGAAGAATAGGAAGAATAAATCACCAAACTCTACGAGTCATGTTGGAGATAGGTCGCCAACCTCTGCAAGTCATGTTGAATACCAACACCCAGCCTCTGCAAGTCATGTTGGGGGAAAACAACCAACCTCTTCTAGTCATGTTGGAGAGTTGTCAATAACCTCTGCAAGTCATGCTGGGGGAAAAAGTCTAGGCACTGCTAGTCATACTGGTGATAGGTCTATAGCCTCTGCGAGTCATGTTATTGACCAATCACAAAACTATTGCAATCATGTTGGAGATGTGCAATCAACCACTGTAATTCATGCTAGGGGCATGAATCTAGTCCCTACGAGTCATATTGGAGTTCAATAACCAACCTCTGCTATTCGTTTTGGAGAATTGTCAACAACCTCTATGAGTCATGTTGGATATTTGTCAACAAACTCTGTAAGTCATGTTGGGGGGCATTGATTCTGTTGAGAAACCTATATGGATAGGAAGTAAGCCTAATTTCCCTTGTAATATTTGCAAGGGAGATCACCTTACTCATCTATGCCTTGGCCTTCCATAGGCACAAATATTATGGTCCCTTTCTGCAATCTCTTCTGATTCTGAGTCTTCTGAGGCTTCCTCACAGCCTATTCAACAAGTGGTTGAGGAAGTGGTCATGTTGATGCAATCTTCAGCTGACCCCACTCCTCTTTTGGGTGGTGATGCACCTTTAGACCATGTTGTCTCACAACCTATTCAAACTGTGGCTGAGGAAGTGTTCATGCCGATGAAATATTCGACTGCTCCCACTCTTCTCTTGGAGAGTGTCAAGTCTACCAAAGTGGTCACATTGATGAAATATTTGACTGATCCCACTCTTCTCTTGGAGAGTGTTGATTCTACCAAAGTGGCCACATCGATGCAATATTTAGCTGATCCCACTCTTCTCTTGGAGAGTGTCGAGTCTACCAAAGTGGTCACACCGATGAAATCTTTGGTTGATCCCACTCTTCTCTTGGAGAGTGTCAAGTCTACCAAAGTGGTCATACCGATGCAACCTTCGCTTGATCCCACTCTTCTCTTGGGGAGTAATGTGTCTACCGACTATGTTTTTAACATTTCTAGTTCAGTACTTTCAGAACAAGGGGGCATTCCTCTCACTTCGAGTACACCCCCTCAAAGTCCTAGGATGGTTTCCTTTGATTGGAATGACCTTGTTGAGTCTCATCTCCCTTCTATTACACCCTTTCAAATAGGGGTTGAAGTTAATTCAAAAAATTTTTATCGATGTATTGTAGATGAAGGAGCCTCCACAAGTATTTTATCCTCCTCGGCTTGGCAAGATTTGGTTTGTCCCAAGATTGTCTTTGCTTCACATGAGCCATTGGATTTTGACAGAAGTCCTAGTGAATATTTGGGTATTCTTCCTCAGTTACCTATCTCGTTAGGTGGGAATATTGTCCTTGTCGATGTTATAATGGTGCAAGGGTTGTTATATTTCAATATGCTTCTTGAGCGTGATTATGCATACACTATGAACGATGTGGTTTCTAAGCTCTTTTGGGTGATGCATTTCCCTCAAAATGGAAGCATTGTCACTATAAACCAGTTGACATCTAATAATAACCATCCTAATTCGGTGTTAATCCAAGCTGCCCCTTTATATGTTCCTAGTATCTGTGTATAATCTACCCTACCACAGGTAAATTATGTGGAATCTTATCCTCAGTGTTCAATTTCTCTTGAGAAGGAAGTTTTTCACTCATGTTTTCCTTCTCCAGACTTGGTCTCAAAAATTGATCCATTGGTTTATCTAATGGGGGCATGGGAGCCCTTACTTCCCCCTCTTGGTCCAAGTGATCTTGAGTTTCCTTTTGAGTATGATCTCGTTGTTTGTAGATCCTCAAGCCTTTGTACTTGTGATTCTTTGTTGATAGGATCTTTCAGTCCTAGCCAGAACCTCCATCATCATATGGAATATGGTCAATTTACTTCCCCATTTGGGACTGTCAACCATCCTCATTTGTGTGATTTATCGGATTTTGATTGCCTTCGGATGAGGCTATCCTTGAAGCCATGAATACAGTTTCTATACCGTGGGAAGACTTACATTGTGGTTTGTGTTTTCTTCCCTTTTGAGAGACTTTCTGGGTTGACTATTGAAGAGACTCTTGGTTAGAGACTAGTAGCAGAGCCTAGCAATGGGCTCTACCTGAACCAGTAATACACATGAGTCGTAATGTTGTGCGGTGTTTTGTACATATTGTACAGTCTAGGTTTGTTGTTTTCAAGTTTTTTATTCAGTAGAACCTCTTATTTTCTGAAGTTTCTATCGATATTGGATCTATTAACTTCTAGATGAGTGTTATTGGCCTTATATGAAGGATCTTGGAGACATTTTTTCTTTGAAATGTTTTCATCATATCAATCCATTCTGACAGGTATTGACCTCTAAACTGGCATATAGGTTAGATTTTTCCCCTACTTGCATTTTTTTCATTATCCGTTTCCTGGTTCATTTTGCCTTAGGATTGACCCTACTAAATTGTGACACTAACCTTCCTTGCTGATAACTGTGTCGTAGTTTATGTGGTAGAGCCTTTCTTCCATGGGAATCCTAGTTAGAGCCTTGTTTTCCATTTGGTTCCCATGCAGAAGTACTTCATAGGCACAAGATTCCTTTTAGTCCCGCCATGACTTTGCAATGAAACCTCATTATTCTTCCTAGTCATCTTTCTTGGCCTATACCCGAGGGACTCCCTAAGAGCATGGTTTGTTTTCTTTCAAGCTCACTTAAACTTTGAAAGCAACATCTAATGAAAGATTATTTATTATTTACGGTCTCATTTATATTAATTAAGAAAAGAAGCCCCTCTGGATGCTTCTTAAGTCCTTTTCAGACTCTCTAAAATTCAAAAGATTGTCTAGCGATGTTGTTTCCCTTCGTGCTCGCCAAACTCAAATTTGAAGGCACATCTATTTGGCAGTAGTTTACCCCTTTTTCGGTCCGAACGGTTCATTTATGAATAAAGGTATGCCCTAGGAGCTTCAGCTCACTAGGAGATTATTCTCAGGCATAATGTTAACCCTTTTTTGGGCCCAAGGGGATAATTTTTTGAAAAATGACCATTCTCCTTGGTTTTGGTTTATCTCTTTTTTGGGCCTTGGGGATTACTTACGAAAAAGGAACCCCCTCAGAGTCCATATTTAATCTCTTTTTAGATTCCTTAAATTTGAAAAGATCATCAAGTGACCTTGTTCTTTTCACACTCGTTAATTGGCCCATAAAGAACATATATTTGGCATAAGTTTAACCCTTTTTCTAGCCAACAGATTATTCCAGGAAAAATGTATGCCTCAGGAGACATATCTCATCGGGAGAGTTCTCCTAAGTTATATTTTATACTTTTTCAGGCTAAGGAGACTAAACTTAGAAAAAGGATGTGAGTCCATAGTTAAGCTCTTTTCAGACTCCTTAAAATTGAAAAGATAGATGAGTGATCTTGTCTCTGTCACACTTGTTAAAATGGTTTTGAAGAGACATCCTTTTAGTATAATTTTAACCCTTTTTTGAACCAAATGGACTAGTTATGAAAAAGGAACTCCCTGGAGTCTTCTTTTAGCATTTTTCATACTCTCTAAATGTGAAAATCCACCGAGCTTACCTTCTCTAGGATCATAAAAATTAACATGGAAGGAGTCTTGTTGTGTCATACCTATTCACATCACGTGTTGCATCCTTGTTCCTTTGGCCTAATGTCAGCTTCATGTTGCTATTAAATTAACCTTGAAAGAATTTCTTAAATGCAAGCCTTGCAACGCTTTTTTCCCTTTGCGATCTAACACCTTGACCCATGGATGAATTTTCCCAAGTGTCCTTATCCTGCACATGTATCCTTTCACTGAGAATATATATGTTCCATGGGATTGGAACTAGTTTTCTTGACCACTACACTCATTCTTTTTCAAGCTCGTTAAAAATTTGAAAAAGACAAAAAAATCAAATATTCCAAAAAGAGGGAACATTGATATACACTATTTTTTCGGCAGCAATATAGTTGCCCTTGGACAAAGAAAATCCTTTCGTTTGTTCGCCAAGCATTGGGATATAGTATGAACTTAGGAAGTTGTTCTCTTTACATAGAGTTGTGTCCTCCTTTGTTTGGTTACTCTTACAAACATATGGACAGTTTGTGATTCCTCCTGTATCACAGACTTATGTCAATTTTCAGCTGCCTGAGTCTCATCATTTTGTCATTCTTTTTTCCAAGGGAATTTTTATCCAACCTAAGTCGGAAGTTCTATAGTTTATCTCTTTACTTTCATGAGTCAGCCATCCCAATAATTCAGTCAAGATCGAATTAAAAATAAATGAAGTTCTATGATCGATGATCGATATCCTCCAGTATTTCCCCGACGGCATGTTGAAGACCTCTGGGTAGTGAGTCTTACACTCCCATTGTAATCCTATCTAATTTTTGAAGACTTTTTCACAAACAAACCAGTTTTTTGGGGGGTCTTCATCTCCTTAAATGGGTATATGATTTAGACCCATTGTGGCTTTATTCAAAGGTTTAGAAATTGGAACAATGGAGAGAATTTGAGTTTGTCGATTTATTAAGGTATTCAACTAGGAAGTCGATGTTACTTTGATTTTGGGAGTTGATTAGTGAATTCTCAACTTGACTGACACAATATGTTATTGGGCTTCAGTAAAATTGTGCTCCAATAATAATTGAAATTCTTATTTTTCTAGGATTATTTCATTTGTTTGTAAACCCTTGTCTATATACTCAAGGAACTATATTTCAAAGGAATGTGTCAGTTTGTCATCACTATATATTGATTTAGATTTCTCTTCAATGAGTAAATTAGTTAGGGGGGCTAATTCTATGTGATCCTTGATATGGAGGAGTATATCTTCAGATTGAATTTGATTTATTTATGGTACTTCGATCAAAATTATATTATGCATATGGACATCTTCATCAGTTCTATACCACACCTTCAAATGATGAGGGTCTATGTGAATCATTTGGTGGAGGATGTATTTTATATGAGGGATAACATCTTTAATAGGATATTGACATTTCATAGGTCCAAAGTCATAGACATCCATACTTTCGACTATGTTGACTGGTTGAAGGGTACCTCTGCTTTCCTCTATCAACTGCAAACTTACTCCTCCTAGGAACTGTTGGGGATACCCCTATTTCCAAATCTATTCATCCAATTCCAAACTCAAACTTCTCATGTGCTCCAATGATCTGCTACTCCTCGAGGTTCTTTCGATTCAAACTCCAGAGGTCCCTCATGTTATGCATTTATTCTCTCCTTTTCTACCTTTTGTCCCACTCCAATTTTTGGATGTCGGGTGGGGGTTTATGGATTTACATTCATCATACAATGTTCCATCTTTATTCTAGTGCGTATCCTATTTCAATTTTCTTCCTCCTTGCTTCAGGCATTATTTACTTCAATGTGGTCGAATCTAATTATGGCATCTCACAAATCATCAATCCCTTCATCACTGACTCGAATTACTTGAAGTCAATGTTGTTAGCCATAATTTTGTAGATTTTAACCTTGTACAATATTTGCTGCAAAAATATTTTCAGTAAAAGAACAGAAAAGATAGAATGGAAAATACAAACATTACACAAAAATGTTTCCTCTGGAAACTCAAACTGGGAAAACTAGCATATTCTATATTCATTCATAGTGATACATTGTTTACAATACAATATACATATAGGAGACAACGACATCCAAAACCCTAACCCAATGACCTGGATTAGTCAACAACCCTAATTCCTTAACCAGAAATAGAAAACCATGGGAAAAAAACCATGAGCTGAAAACCACCTAAATATGTGACACTACTACTCATGTAAAGAATATAACACATACCCAACATTCTCCCACTTGTTGTTTTATTTGTATACAGGGGGTTACAGGGTTACATAGTCAACAATCCAAGGAAGCAATGTCGATGGATCCTCTACACCAAGAGAACTTCTCAGTGCTCATAGATTTTGTTAATGAATCTGCAACATTCTTCAAAGTGTCCACCTTCATCAACAATACTTTATTTTCTTCAACCATGTCTCTCACAAAGTGATACTGAATATCGATATGCTTTGTATTTGAATGATAAGGTGGGTTCTTCACTAGAAAAATTGCACTCTGACTGTCACAATCTATCCTTACAACTTGTTGTACCAACCCAATACCTAAACACAATCTTTGTAACCATACTGCTTCCTTACTTGCATGAGTAGCTGCCATGTATTCAACTTCTGTAGTTGAAAGTGCCACTACAACCTTCCTTTTGCTCCTCCAAACAGGTTAAACACATACCCACTTGTAGATATCCTACAATCCATATCTCCAGCCTAGTATGCATCCACAAAGCCATGTATATCCACCACTTTGTCCAATACTGGTCTTCCTTCGTTGCACAATCCATAGCTAGAAGTGCCACACAAATACCTGAAAACCCTTTTTACTGCAGTCTAATGGTCCTTCCTTGGTTTTGACATATACCTTCTCAAAACTCCCACTACATGTGCAATGTCCGGTCTAGTACACACCATTGCATACATCAAACTGCCAACTTCACTCCCATATGGAACACAAGACATGTCCTACTCCTCTTCATTTGTCTTGGTACATTGATTCGCAGATAACTTTACACCAACAGGAATAGGAACCTTGATCGGTTTACATTCCTGCATATTAAACCTCTTCATAATTATCTCGACATATTTTCTCTGATTTAACTAGAGTTTCCTCCTTTTCCGATCTCTTTTAATTTCCATGCCCAAAATGAAATTTGAAGCAACGATATTCTTCATGTCAAATTTAGAGGACAACTGAGTTTTCACATCTTGGATAAACTCCTTGTTGTTTCCTATCAACAACATGCCATCCACATACAAGAACAAATAAATCAAATGATCACCAATTAATTTTAAATACACACAATGATCTTCTTTGCTTCTTGTGAATCCAGGTCCCATCATATAAGTATCAAATTTTTGATACCACATCCTTGGTGATTGTTTTAAACCATACAGGTATTTTTTCAACTTGCATACTAGCTCCTTCTTTCCCTTCACAACATAACTTTCTGGTTGCTTCATATAGATTTCTTCTTCCAGATCCCCATGTAGGAATGTTGTCTTCATATCCATCTAATCTACTTCAAAATAAAATGCAACAACAACAAATAACATAAATATTATAGAGTTTAACTTGGCAACATGAGAAAAAATCTCACCAAAATCAATTCCCTCAACCTGGGAATAACCCTTTGCTACTAACCAAGCTTTGTATTTCTCTGCTTTTCCTTCTGCATTCAACTTCTTTTTAAATACCCATTTGTTTCCAATGGGATTTATTCTAGTCGGAAACTCCACTAGATCCCAAGCCTCATTATTATCCAAATATGCCATTTCTTAGTCCATGGCCCTTTTCCAGAGATTTCCATCCTCTAAATCCACTACCTCCCTAACAGTGCTAGGATCATCATCAGTAATAGACAAAGAAAAATTTGAACGGAAATCAAATGGAGTATACCTTTCAGGTAGCCTTCTTTCTCGAACCTATCTCCTCAATACTRGAGTATGAGGATCTTMTTCTTCTTATTCTTGTTCTTCTGTAGAGTCYGATTCATCATCCTTTAAATCAAACTCTATCTTCTCTGGTTCTTCCTTACTTGGTAGGACTTCCTGTTTAATAACATCCTTCATTTCTCTAAATACCACATCTCGGCTATACACTACCTTCTTAGTTTCTAGGTTCCAAAGCTTATAACCTTTGAGACCATCTTTATATCCAATAAAGATACACTTTTCATCCTTCTTATCTAGCTTACTCATGTTTTCCTTTGGAACATGAACATATACATCACAACCAAATACCTTGAGATGTGTGAGAGAAGGTTCCTTACCAGTCCATACTTCTTGTGGAGTCTTCTCATCCAATGTTGATGAGGGTGATCTGTTGACCATGTAACATGTAGTACCCACTACCTTTTCCCATAATTCTTTCCCTAACCTGACACCACTGAGCATGCACCTTGCTTTTTCCATCAACGTCCTATTCATCCTTTATACAACTCCATTATGCTGAGGTGTAAATGGAGTAGTCTTCTGCCTTTCTATACCACACTTCTTATAGAATTATTCAAATTCATTCTCGCAAAATTCTCCGCCATTATCTGTCCTCGGCACCTTAATTATTTTCTCTGTATGATTCTCAGCAAGAGCCTTAAACTCTTTAAACCTGTCAAAGACTTCATATTTCTTCCTGGGGAAATATATCCAAGTATTCCTCAAGAATTCATCTATAAATGAGACGCAGTGCATAGATTTTCCAAATGATGGGACCGACACAGGTCCAAAAACAACACTGTGAACTAGCTGTAAAATTCTTTCTATCCTCATTGCACCAGAGGGGAATCTTACCCAATTATGCTTGCCATATAGACAATGTTCACATAAATAAAAATTGAGAGAGCAGATAGACATACCTTCAACCATACCTTTATCATGTAGTAGTCGAAGACCCTTCTCTCTGATATGTCCCAGTATTTGATGCCACAACATAACCTTTTCTCCAGAGACTATAGGAGTTCTTTCTTCTTCAAATCTAATATCGGGAACAATGGAACTATTACAACCATCACTAATAGTGCTTCCTTGCAACTTATACAGAGATCCAAACCGAACCCCCTTCAACAACACCATTTCTCCTTGAACCATCCTGCAGGTTTCCTTTTCAAATATTGTTTTTACCCCTGCATCGTCCATTTTTCTTACAGAAATAAAATTTCTGGCCAAACCTGGGATTTGCAAAACACCACAAAGTGTTCTAGTCCTTCCATCTATGAGCCTCAACTTAAATTTTCCTCGTCCTATGATTTTGGTTGTCGAATCATCACCTAAGAAAACATTACCTCCATCAGACCTTTCATATTCGCAGAACCACTCCATGTGGGGAGTCATACTAAAGGATGCACCAAATTAACCAACCATGCTTCATGATCTGCATGTGTGCTTGAAGAAGCCAAGTACGCATGCCCTCCTTCTTCCTTGGAGGTATTTTCTTCTATAGAAGGATATTATTCAGATCCCTTCTTTTTCGCAACTTTGGATCTACATTGCTTCTTGTAGTGCCCTTCTTTTCCACATCTCCAACATACCTTTACAAACTTTCCAGGAGATTTATATCTACCCTTAGACTTATATCTCCCACTTGAGAACTTAGATCTATTTCTTTCCTGGGAACGTCCTCTTGCAAATAATGTGTCTGTACTCTGTCCTTCCATATTTTTTCGTCTCATCTCCTCTGACAACAAAGATGAGACCACTTCATCAAACTTCAAGGAAGTTGTATTACTACCTATAATCACAACCAGACTATCCCACGACTCTGGTAAAGAACACAGTAAACTGATACATTTATCTTCATCTAAAATTTTAATCTCAACATATACTAACTGACTTACCATAGTACTGAAGGCGTTCAAATGCTCTTCCACCGAGTCTCCATCTCCCATTCTCAGGTTATAAATCTTCTTTCTCAGGAATATTTTATTCACTAGGGATTTAGACTGATACAACTTCCCCAACTTATCCCATAAATCCTTGGTTGTAGCTTCCTCAGACACATTCAATAATAGTGAATTTGAGAGACATAGTCGGATTGTGCTCTTTGCCTTTTGATCCAAATTTTTCTAGTCATCTGTTGAAGTTCCTGTAGGTGCAGTAACTGGATCTACTGTGATCCACTGATCTTTGTCCACCAACAAATATTCCATCTTGAGCTTCCACAACTCAAAACTTTTCCCATTAAACTTCTCAATCTCCATTTTTTAATTGCTTGCTATTTCTTTTCACCTAAAAAATTAATACCACATATCTCCCATTGTAACAAGGATTATCACAGTCCCGATCCAAACCTTTGACCACAAAGGAATTCCCCTGAAGCCAACAAAGAACTGATCCCAAATGTAGATTTTAACCTTGTACAATATTTACTGCAAATAGATTTTCAGTAAAAGAACAGAAAAGATACAATGGAAAATACAAACATTACACAAAGATTTTTCCCCTAGAAACCCAAACTGGGAAAAAAAACATATTCTATATTCATTCATAGTGATGCATTGTTTACAATACAATATACATATAGGAACCAACGATATCCAAAAACCTAACTCAATGACCTGGATTATTAAACAACCCTAATTCCTTAACCAAAAATAGAAAACCTTTGGCAAAACACCATGTGCTGAAAAACCACCTAAATATGTGACACGTTTTCTGAGGTAGAATATAACACATACCCAACAAATTTCCATTCTCATTCCTTCAAGAAATAGTCCCAGTATTCATGTGTATCCTTGTAGGTCGCTTATAATAATTCTTCCCACTTGTCTTGTTTCTTCTCCTAGTTACAATTATGTGCAAGTGTGTTGAGAAGAGGTTAGTATTCAATGATAACTCTGACTCCTTTATCTAACAAAAAACTTTGCAGCAAAGATGAAAAGGTACAAAGGAAACCATTGTGAAGATTGATGTAAAACTTATCTTTAAATATTTTGATTGACAATCTATCTTGAATATCTTGTTCTTCAATATAATCTTTGATGATTCTTTAAAACCACTCATTTAGATTTATTCGATCTCCATTGGTGATTTTTAGCATTAACTATTCCTCTAGAGTTAGTTTACACAATAGAAGGTCGGCTGAGATATTCAAATAGTGCTTCTGGAATGGCTTCAAGGAATCATTCATGATTTTTTGTGAAGAATGTCGCTCAAGATTATACTAGCGTTAGTCAAATTCTCCTTGCATAGTTATTTATGTAATTACTGATATTACACTCTCACCAGTCACGTATATATTCTAGGCTCAACATCTATGTGCACATTGTTTTACATGCTCGAGTTCAGAACTACCAACAATGGAACCAATGTTGTAATCTAGGGGAAAGTATGTAGTTATTACCAATAGTTCATCACACAGGGTGGTATATACAACACACTACTATACGGGCACACACATAGATATAGAAGGAAGCACGCAAAAAGTAGGATAAGAAACACAAATATCCACTTTATTATGTACTAAAACAACCCTCGTTTCAATGTTACATAGCCACAGATATATTTGTGTATTCAGTTATAGGGAAATTGTAACTTCCTAATTACCTTGGTTGGTCAACCCAACTAGATAGTCAATGAACTTACACACTTGACTTAGAGAGTCAAATGAATTACATATCTGACTTGGTTGACTATTGGGTCTAATCAAGAGGTAGACTAACCCCTACAACAACCCTCACCATGCACCTGCAAGATATGGAAAAGGATAATGCAGTACATGAGAATGTGTTGGTGTACTATGTGCCACACCGAAGGTCACCATATGAACAATTTTCCTATGTTTGGAAGTTACAAAACTATGGGTGTGCCAAATCCATTTCCAATAGGACCATAGACCGAGTGGTTGATATTTGTAGGCATGGGGTCATATACCTCCCCATTTCCCCACACTGCAAAAGTATCAAACACACTCCATTCTGTGAGTTTTTCAAATCCATGGGACATGATGTGAACAACTGTCGGTCATTGAAACTAATGAAATAACACACTATAGATGTTTTCTAGGTCCAAGAAGAATAGAACGGTGGAGATCACAGAATTTTTAATAGAGGAGGCTACCAAGGAGGCTAGTGAGGAGGATATGAAATAACGAGAGGAACATGATATGGTGGTGGTGGAGAAAGACCACCTACGTATTTTAACTATGGAAAAATAGGCCACTTGTTGTGATTCTACACTAAACCATGCATATGTTGTGGGTATGTCCATAGCGTAGACCATGTCATAGAGGATAGCCTAGATTTGGCCAAATGGGAAGAGAAGAAGGTGTTGACGGGTCAAAATGGCTTGTCAATTAGTAAGGGAAAATTCCCAATGGTGAATCCTAATTAGAATCACTCTCATTTGGTATGGAAAGTTCTAATTAGTGTGTGGGTGTGGGCTTGGTTGCCACTAAGAATTTTATTACAGAGAAGGAGTAGTATCAAATAATATTGTTGATTACAGAAAAAGTTCATGTTAACAACAATATGCTAAAGAAATAATGAAACTGATGTGATTCATAAAGATTTATTAACTACACTTGCAACACTACGATTGTATCCATTAGTAACCACAAATGTACACGTTTCTTAAGCAATAAACTTAAACATAGAAATAATTCATATGCAATATCATTCAAGAAACCAATATCATCAATTGGAAACGTAGAGAGGTCCCATTACACAATTGAACACCATTCATGGTCGTCAAAAATTTTCCTTTTGTCCATCATTCATGAGATAATAGTATCACCAATTTTAGAAGGGGTAAAAGTCCCTCTCTCATACATTTGTCTTCGTTTTATAAAGTGAGAAACAACTTTCAAATTCTGTAACTATTAATGTTACAATTACATTGTTTCAAGTCACTTCTTTTGTCATATTAGATAATTTGGACTTCCTTTACATATTCATTCATGAATATACACAATTTACTAATAAAATTTAATAAAACTATTTAGTAGTCAAATGCTCTCTATAGGAAGTCCATGAGTCATAATTCATGGAGATCTCCTCGACCTTGTCCATCTGCATTCTCTCAATTTGGAATTCTCCATCATATATCCTATCAGCCACTTCTCGCTTCATGTCTCCTTGAATTCTTTTGATGTAAGAATTAGTCATGGTGGCATCCTTCATTGTTTTTTATTAGGTATCTATTCAACATCTCTTTAATTGTTTATGTCAATTACTCAATGAATTTATTTCTTTCATCCCTAGCTTGCTAGGCACTACTTGGCTTAATTCATCCATGACTGGCAAGTCAAATTTCTCCAGGATTTTATCTTCTAAATTGCATAATCTGAAATAGACTTTCTTGGAGATCTTCATTGTTTCTTCAACATCCTCACATGATGCCTTCCAAGTATCCAAGAATACTTGTGTTTTCTCCTTCTCCCTTTTATTATATCTGGGTAAATTTGAAGGAGATTCTACATACTAGTTCTGTCAATCCACAATTGAATCAATGAAAATTTGTTCTTATTTTAGCAATGCCTTTTTTTTTTCTTTATACTTGTCAAAACAAAGAGATATTTTTTCTTATCGATGTTCTCTAAACATTCAAATTTTTGAACTTTTTCACCGAAATACGGTGAAATAGATCTTGGTGAAATCTCCATTTTATGTTGGTTAAATTGCATTTTTGAATGCATAAATGAATTCAGCACCCGAAAAACTCTCATAGCGCTTGAATTATACAAACTCGTCAAATCTGGAGTTCCAATAACTTTTTGCCGGATTTCAAGTTTATACTACAGGTTTTTGATCTTCTAGATTAAAATTGATTACCTCCTTATAATATCTTATTTTTTTTCCTCTAACTTTTTATAAGACCACATTTTCTTCTTATATATTTTTATTAATATACAATATTATTTTTCATTTTAATTTATAAATAAGAATATTATAAATCTCATTTATATTTATATGATCTATAGGGTAATTTTTTTAAAATTCAACAATATGTTTTTTTTTAATTTAAAAGCATTAAACAAAAAAAAAGTGAACTTCATAATTGTTAATTTATAAAACAAAATAAAATTTCAAATTAGAATATGAAAAGATTTAAAATTTAGTCTTCAAAATTATTTGACGATAAAAATAATAAAATAAATCAAAATAATTGATTATATTAATAAAAGTATAATAATACAAAAATCATTAAAACATTTAAAAAATAAAAATAATTATATAATTAAAAAAAATAAACGATTAGATATAACCCCGAACGACATATTTATAAAGAAAATGAAAAAAGTAATTTCTCGTGGTATTTAAGTGAAGCTATATTATAAATACTTCCAATGATGAACTTTAAGAGCGATCCCACTTTTGGAAAATAATATTATTTTAAAAGCATATGCCCCTCGATATAATTTATGATTATGTTTTTGTAAAATGACAAAATGTCAAGGCTTATGGTTATATCGAGGGTCCCATTGTTTCGATTTTGTTTATGAGACACTTATCATCGATGAGATTTTATTCACTTGGTCGCATTGTCTTATTTGTAGTGTCATTTGAGGGAACATTTATTGTAACATAATAATATTCATATGATAATAATCATTCGGAAAAAGTTGATTTATATAAGTATTAAAATTTTACCATAAGTTTAGTTTAATTGTAATTATAATATTAGTTTAGTTTAATTGTAATTATAATATTTAGAAAAGGATTAATGAAAGATGGAAAGGTTAGTTGATTTTTTTGTTTGGATTAAAAGTAATAATTTTTTTTTTTTTTTTTAAGGAAGTTTGGGTTTGCAATATTTTTAAAGAATCTTGGAGAAAAATTGAGTTAATCTAGATGCCTTTTATAATTTATAATATTAAAATTAAGATAAATATACTCTATTGTATCCTCTTCTTAGAAGTTGGTTGACCACTAATTGAGACTATGGTTATGATTAGGTACTTTACTTACAAGCACACGATAACTAACATGAAAGGCAATAGGCTTCATAGCATTTCTTCAAATTCTAGTGAAAGCCATTTGCAACTTAAGAGAGGATACATAAAGATGTCAATTCTTGGCTAAACCATTAGAGAATAGAAGAGGAGGTTACTCTACATAATATTGATAGCATTAAAGATACTATCACAACTAAATTTAAAGCGAAATTGTATTGTAATAATGAAATAGAGAATAAGAGAAAATTAATTACTATAAAGAGATCATTAACCCAATCTAGAAGATTAAAAAAAGAAAATCAACATTGCTAAAAGAAGAATAAACTCTCTCGAGCTTTGATAAGCCTTGGAATTTCCCTATTTTTCATCAAGTTTACTTCATTTCTCTCCTTAATCTGAACCTTTCAGCCTTTCCACCATACTTATTTATTCAATTCATGCATCTAACGATTAATTGGGATGTTACACATTTAGATTTGGAATTTCATGTTTAAATGAATGTTATTGCTAAAGCTAAGAGTGGAATGTAAGATTCCGTGTGTTTGGAGTAGTTAGTATTGATGTTTTAGGATGTAGATTGGCATCGCTCCATGATATTGTTGAGATTTTGGTGATCAAAGGATTTGTATGGTAAATTTCATCATTCAACAATGTATTGATGAGTTTTTCATAAACATGCCAATGAGTTCTCCATTTTGTTGACAAGTTTGTGATAGTTTCTACTGAGCTCCCATGTTATGTTGATAAACCATTTCCATGCATTGATGGGTTGCCATGCCATGTTGTGAAAGTTTATGGAAATACTATTTTTGGGATGCCCAAGTTCTAGGGGTGGTTGGAGTTAAATAGTTTGCATATAAACCTTTCCATATTTGTAGCAAAACATATTTATAAGAATAGTGGTAGATGATTTTTTATTTTTATTTATTTTTAACCAAGATTGGGAAATATTTGTATTAATAAGTGGCCAAAAATGGAAAAATGTTACAGATATAGTAGGCCTACTATTTCATAAAATTCTGAATCAACGACATCATTGTGATTCCCCCCTATCAGCTAAATCTTCCATTCTTACCATAGATATAAAAATACTAGAAAGACTAGTATAAATTATGTAAAAAGAATTCAAAATACATGTGGATTTGTGATACATACGAGAAATTTATTATTGCAGATTTTCCTCCGGCTAAGTGGTAGTCAGAATCATTCCTTTTGTCTCATTAAGCTTATGTTTGGAGTCTTCTTATTTGTCTCTATCGTCTATCTATCTTGATATCTATTTAGTCAATATGTATGAAGCACATAATCTTTGCTTGCGTATGGAATATCACACTTTAGCTTATAGTAGTCCATTTCAATATCTAAAATTGTTTCCTCATGTGCTTAAAGGATACCCATTATCTTGTGATATTGTTCAAGCTATTTCACTTCCATGTTATGGAGAAATTCTAAGAGGGTTTTTAGTGAAATTCCATTGCTTTGTAAGACCTCTTCATGCCTTTGCAACTTCCCGTGAATACCTTCATGTTCTCTTGGTTCCATGATGCCCCAAATATGGAAATGTACACTCCTTACCCCACTGAAACCTCTATATACATGTATGTGTAGAGTGGGACTAAGTGTCCCCTTGTGGAGAATGGGAGGATTAAGAAGGAAAGAAAAGAAAAAAATCCTCCAAATCCAAATTATATTATTAAAGCAAGGGACCTAGTGTTGAAAAAGGGGTTCAAACACAAACTGTATAAAGAAGTTTATGTTCAAGCTAGAGA
This sequence comes from Picea engelmannii, assembly GCA_009831015.1. NCBI lineage: Eukaryota > Viridiplantae > Streptophyta > Pinopsida > Pinales > Pinaceae > Picea > Picea engelmannii. Next base: position 94,615 of record ML791475.1, read on the forward strand.
AAAGCAACGTATTTCCCCAATCCCAAGTCACCTAGAAAATCCAACCAACAAATCAAAGTGCCACTGCAATGTGCCCATAAAAATAAATAAAGGATAGACTGAGCAGAGGGGTTGAAAATGGATTTCCCTGAATTCTCCCACCACAGGTTTGACTTACCCCACAGACATAATCCTGAACTGAGATGCAAATTTTTGAGGATAAAAATAGAGTGACAGAGCCACCAAAACCACATTATATTATCATAACAAGAATATGGAGTTTGAGTAATGGTTCCAGTATTCAAAACTAGTTCTCCATCATAATAGGGAACAAAATTCTGATACCCCATGTTGCCACAAAAAACCAAATAATAGGTCAATATGCCAATACTACAAACCCCACAATACATGACAAACCATACAAAGGGAATTGGAAAGAACTTCCCAAGTTCCACTTTCCACCAAAAATCCCAGCCCCAAACTAGAGAAGCTAAAATGAATTGATAGAGGACTAATTTGAGAATGCTAGAGGGTGAAATATAGAAGAGTTTGGCACTTACCCAGATTGATGGATGTTGCATCTTTGTGACCTAGGGAGTAGACCTGATTGGTTTCTCCAACCTTCTATCTTGAGTGCTAACCAAGAAAGGGAAGCTTTTCACTCCACGAGATCATCCAATGCTCGAAAGTTTCTAGACTTCAGATGGGTTTATCACACCTTCCCATTGAGGAGTGAATGTAGAGGGAATAAACAAAGGATGCCCCATTAATTGGCTCGTGGTGCTCTGGATGGGTTGAGGTTTTTAATATCTACCTCGCTTTCTTAATTCATGATTTTCTTTAATTCCCATCTCCCTTTGAAACTAACCCATCTCCCTCTGAAAATAACCGTCCAACTCCCTCTTGAGCACTGAATATCAACTGAATATTCAACATGGTGACTTCATCACTTGTCCTCCAGAAAAATTGTTGTCATCCTCTTCTTGTAGGTCTTACCTACAAGTCAAATTCAATCCAATAGTCTACAATTTTCGAAGCCACACTGCTTCATGACTTGTTGCACATGATACCACATACTCAACTTTAGCCGTACTGAGCGCCACACATGACTTCTTCCTGCTACTCCATGAAACCATACTGGAGCCTAAAATTAAGAAATATGTTGAAGTAGTCTTCTGATCAGGAATACTACTGGCCCAATCTGAATCCGAATATCCATATAACTCAAACTCATGGTTTGTCACATACCTGAGACCATAATCCAATGTAACCTTAACATACCTCATCAAATGTTTTGCTGCGACCAAATGAACCTACCTAGGTTGCTTCATATATTGACTCAGGGTGTTCACATCAAAAGATATATCTAGTCTTGTGTTCATCAATTTCATCAACGAACCCACCATATCCCTATATAAAGTAACATTCACAGTCTCTAAATTCGTATCCTACAAAAAATTTAGATTTGATACCATAGGTGTAGTCATTTCCTTGCAATCCAACATCCCAAACCTCTTCATGATTTCTATTGTATACTTCCCTTGATTTAGAAAGATCTCATCTTGTCTCTGCCATACCTTAGGACCCAAAAAGTAATGCATCATCTCGAGATATTTCATCTCAAACTCGACAACCAATTTTTCTCTTACACTCTGAGATGATATTTTCCACACATGTTAGAAATAGGTCATCCACATACAACAGTAGTATTACCAGACCATCATCCACAACCTTAAAGTAAAGGTTAGGATTTGCACTGCTCTTTGTCAATCCTAAGCTCATTAGAAAATTGTCGATCCTACCATACCATGCTTTGAGTGCTTTCTTTAATCCATATAAATCCTTCTTCAATATGCAGACTGAGTGTCTCACATTGGTCACATACTCAACAAAGTGTTCTATGACTACAAGGACCATTCTTCTTGATCAAGTTTCCATCTCTGCCATAGGAAAAATTTCAATCCTTCTGGATGTTGAAAACCACACACTTTGTGTTGATTAAGGTTGGTTTTCATTGATGTCAACCCTTGAAGAAAGCCCCACAGAAAAAAGGTTTGGGTAATGGACCCAATATTGTTTGATGTAAATATGAATCATTATTGTTTTTTCATGGTTGATAAGAAGTAAATATGGATGAACTCCAAACTGGTCCCCTTATGGTGAAAGCCCTCATGGGAAGATGGTTTGCGGAGTAAGAGAACCCATGCTTAATGGTGGAATAATGAGATGAAGGACAATGAATTTTCCAGGGAAACTAT
>ML791475.1:115480-128288 GCA_009831015.1 Picea engelmannii
GAAAACAAAGGAGGTTGGTGCTTCCAATGAATGTAATTCTTAAAGACATATAAGAAAAATAATTCTGTGGTTTTCTCCCGATTTGGGTTTCCACGTAAAACAATGGTGTACTGTGTATGTGTGTGATTGTTTATTTCTTACTACTCATTATTGGATAATAATTCTACATTGATATAACATTTGAAGAAAAAGTATTATAATTACACTATTACTGATTCACCCCCCCCTCTCAGTAATCCAACACTTTGAGTCTTATGTCATTAGAATACCATGTCAGGGCCATTGTCCATTGGTTAAATTACCATGACCAATATCGGGAGAATGTCATCCCAATGATGAAACATTAACACTTAAGAATAACTTCCAAAATTACATAAAATCTCAACACCCCCTCTTAATGAGGAAGGTATTATATCCAACATATACTCTAACACTATCGCCATCCACATGAGCTCATGACCATTGAATGTTGGACACATGAATCTATAGATCACAAGAAATCCATAGTGACTTCACAGCATGCATCTAGGGCCGATGGGTATCTCTCTAATAGCTACTACATGTCATCATGAGACTATCCAATTTATCCTAGAAAACATCTGAAGCCATCACTCCCTTTGAGGATATATAGTCTTTGGAGTCGTTTTCTCCCTCTACATGTGTTGACCTTCTCTTCTTCTTCATTACATGGATGTACAAAAATCTATGTATGGATAGTCTTTCTTCATGTTTCTTCCTACGACTGTCATTATGGCTCCTTCTTAGAGCTACTAACCATGACATGCCCAGAACAAGAAAAAAGAACAACAAAAAACATCTCCTAGAGGAGATCAATTTATCTCGTGCACAAATATATACAGTGACCCTCGAAATGATACGTCTTCTACTAACACACATCCATCATATACTCAATGTCATATGTCTAACCATTTTGATTTTCTAGTGTTAAATTAGACAATCACAATTTTCCGCAAGTGGTAATTACTTCCAATGATGTTGCTTTAGTAAACTCTAGAACATCAATAAGTAATTACACTTAAAAAATTTCAACTACTTAGAAACTTCGGTCTCTTCCTTAAATCACTTCCTAAGTGTGAGAGAGAAAAATATGTGTGTCTATGGTCGTGTCTTTTTATAGTAATATTAAATTGATCCAAAAAGTCACGTCTCTTTTAAAATTAAATTAAATTTCCTTTCTCATAAATAGTTGGAGAATACGTCTCGTAACTACCCAAATATTAATTTGGTTATAATCCATCCACATAGTATTTGACTTTGTTACATTATTCCTCCATAATTCAAGCAATTCTTTTCATAAATATAGGTAGAAGTAAATATGCAATACATTCCTCATATTTAGGTAATTAGACATTTTTACTAGAAATTACTGCCCACCATAATTTATGGAATTCTTTCTATAATTTAGGTAGGAGTAAAAAGTAAATATGGTGTACATAGAGATTGAAACAACCCCATGAATTTAACACTCCAAAGACTTTACTCTGCTCTCATTTTCATGGGCCCTCTTGTGAGGGAGTCAATCTCAGTCCTGCTCTGATACCATGTTGATTTTTCATAAGAGATGATATTGTATGTGAATGAATATCTTACTACAATAATGAGTTTTCTATATATAAAGAACATATGGTGACCATTGTGACCATCCATGAGAAGATGTGTCCCTTGGGTAATAAAGATATGTATACTTTATATTATATTATACATATAATATAAATATACTTTATACTTTATTATATATTTATACTTTATATTATAAATACATTTACATTATAAATACATTTACATTAAAAATATTTTTTAATAATTAAAAATCATATTATTAATTATTAATCTAGTAGAATGTCTTCATGATGCTACCTAGACATCAACATTTTGCTACTTTGGTGACAATTGAATCTAGTATACCTTACAGTCAGGATGAGTGTCAGTGTTTTTTTTTTTTTATCTTATTTTCAAAGACAAGAGGAATTTATTGGATTGAGAAGCATGCTCATGGTATTTTTATTGGTATGGACTCAATTGATCAACACCCCTTTTCATTATATTCATAGTTTTCTATTTTCCAATTATACAATTATGTCTCTAAATTTTTCCCAATGGACAATGGGGAATCGACTAAGATTTCACCTTCTGCATTCGGTTAAACATTGTCTTTTTCTTCGTTCATGATATGGTATAGATGTCGATATTCTTGGTATTCATCCCAAGTTTCCACCCATGGCTTTCCTTCTTTTGGGTCGAGAGGTATAATGATTTTCCTATCACTTCCTTTCAGTTTGATTCTATCTCTTTCAAGAGAGATGCTTTCATGTTTCGACCCCATAATTTTCCTACTAATGCAGGGTAAGTGGGGATATCTTCAACTAAGTCAATTACCTCAAATTTGAACTATGTCAGAGTCCCCATTGTGTGAGTTTTTACATTTTTTAGCGTTCCATTTAGCTCTATAAATCTTTGATCTTCCAACTTCAGGTAATTCAACATCGGTGCTAGAAGAGGTCTTCTAAGTTGTTTCCATGTATTTTAGGGAAGGGTGTTAACTTGTGAAACAAAGTCGACAACAACTTGCTTAACCATATTTTTGTCAATCTCAAGGTTGATTTGGGGATCGTAATCATTCATGTGTTGTTCTTGTGATTGTTGTCGAAGATTTTTATATGGTCATTGATATTCTTTATATTCTCTTGGAATATTAAGAAAGTCGATTAGATGACCAATCGGCTGCTTTTCTTTCAATAATTGGAGGAACTCATCTAGAACAACATCTTTAGTATCTTATGTGCTATGATACCTTCCCTTGCTTTCGTTTTCTTTATCTTGGTTGATTTTCTTGAAAAATTTCAATGCTTCCCACATTAGTTTCTCTTGTTTATCTGGGTCGGGTAGGTATTTTGGTTTTCAAGTTGTTGAACTAATGATTCTCTATAGTTATCTCGACCTACCCCTAATATTGAGATTCTTTGAGTTTAGGACCTCTTGTTTGGGAACAATATCTAGAAGATTCACATTCCTTTTATTCATCAATTTTTCTAGTACTATGGGACAGTCTTTGAGTGAGTGATCAAGCACTCCACATATGCTACAAAATTTTAGATTGATTTTTTCTTTAATGGGATAGTTGGGTAATTAGAAAATCCTTATATGACAAAATTAATCCATAACAAAACACTAGCATCCGACCATATTTGGGAAATTTTGATCATCTTGAATATTTTCAAAATATCATGTGAAAACGCTTACTTATCCATAAACTTCATTAACTAATAAATATGATTGCAGAAATAAAAATGCCAAAATAGAAGAACTAGAGACAACAAATAATAATGCTCATTGCATAGTTTGATAACATATTTCACCCATCTTGGGCTACGTCTCCAGTGTTAGAGTTACTTCACACACACCTAGGATTTATTTTTCCTAACATTTTTCCTTGTTTATTAGTCATAATTAGTCATTATCTAGTCTCCTATAGTTTAGGGGAGAATATTCCACCTGGAGAATATTCTCTTTCAGTTGACACTTTAGTTTGACTAGTTGAGTTGAGTTTAGATGCTACATTGGTTTTGTCACCATGGAACATTGGGATCATCACCAGCTAATGTGCATTTTCCTTGGGATAATCACTAGGCTAGTGCATTACCCTTGATTTCCTGAGTTAACTCCTCACTACTCTTTGTTTAATCAGTTAACTGAAGACTAGTTGACTAGTTAACTCAACTACGTGGCAGTTCACTCCCGTAACTTCCTGAGAGAATAGACTAGGCGGAAGTTCACTCCTGTAACTGCTAGTGTGTGTCCAGATCACTTTAGACCACCACTATAGTGAATTTGTTCTCCTCTAGTGTGCACGCACTGAGTTATACAAAGTATATCATGCGTAAATTATTCATTACTCATAACGGTTAATGAGAATTCTTCTATTCTTTCTCTCATTTTTCTTCTTTCTCAAATTCTCTCTGAAAATGTGTGTATTATTGTTTAGCTATATATATTATATGCAGTTTCAAAAAATTTACATGTTATTAGAGCCGACAGACTTCTAAGAAAAAGCTACAACAAAATGTTTTGCAGGTACAAGAGATTGAAGACAGCAGAAAGATGGATTTCCAAAAATAATTCATTCTTACACCTTACAACTATTTTGCATGGAAGGAGAAAATATCCATACATCTCTAAACCAAAGGGTTGTAAATGTTAACCTTGAATACAACACAAAACCAACATCAGCCATAGACAAATCCAAGTACTTAAATCGCATGGATGAGGCACTGGGAACAATTTGCAGTGTTATTTCTCCCGATCTCCTTTTCTACATTTCTTCTTGTAAGACTCCCAATGAAGCCTGGACCACCTTGGAAGGGATATTTGGAAAACAAGATGAGATTAGGGGACACATTATAGAAGTGTAGCTTCTCACATTGGATACAAAAAGCTTCGACAATATCTAAGATTTATTTACAAACTTCAAGGATTTACTATCACAACTCAAAGCTTGGGGGCTTGATCAATCGAAGGAGGAGAAACAAATGGTTCTCACTATTCTCTCCAAGATTGGTCCTGAATTATATGTATTCATATCCACATTCCATTCTTCCATATTCACCTCAGGATCCACCTGGAAGATGCCTTCTCTTGAATATTTTATCAAATCCCTGACACAAGAGAAAACCAAGCTCATCAACATGGGAAACATCAAAGGCCCAAAGGAGCATGCACTCACTATGAAATATGGCAGCCACAAATATCATAACTATAAATATAAAGATAAATGAAAATCTCATGCACATCCAAAGAAGGAAGGGTACACAAAACCCTTCACCGATGCCTCCAGATCCAATGGGGAAAAGGGAAGAAAAAGGGAGAAATGCATGTACTGTCATAAAGGATTCTATTCAGAATCCGCATGCATGAAAAAAAAAATAGATATAATGTCTCAAATAATTCAGCAAAACAACCTTGGAGATCACATCCCCGAGGGTTCCAAGAAGAAGAAGCCAGAAGATCTGAATTCCAAGAAAGGAAATTCTAGCCATGCCTTGATTACCATCAAATCCTCTCCTGATGCATGGATCATAGATTAAGGAGAATCAAATCACATGGATACCTCAAAAGAAGTATATTCTTCTTTGGATGCATGCAAAGGTCCTCCTATTCTGATGGGGGACAACTCTTCTGTCAAAGTCACCGACAAAGGAAGGATTGAACTCACCAACGAAAGCTTCGAGAAGATGTTGCATGTTCCCAAACTTTCTGTCAACCTTCTCTCCATGTATCACATGACAAATTCTGACATCCGAAAGAAATTTATATTCACACCAAATTTCCTGGACATATATGACATGCAAACCAACTCCAAGGTTTCTACCGGTGAGGTAAATCATCAGTCTATATTGTACACATTTTATGAATTCATTGAACCCGATTCTTCTTTACTTCTTACTCATGCTGATGAAAGTAGTAGGATATGGCATGAAATGTTTGGACATGTTAATTTCATATACATGAAACAAATTAGAAATCAAATATTGGTTGATGGTCTACCAAACATCCATTTGTCCAAGGGAGTGTGTGAGGGATGTTTTCTCGGGAAACACCCTCAAGATAAATTCGACAAGGGAAAGTATCAAAGAGCCTTCACACCTTTAGATATGATCCATAGTAACCTTATGGGTCACTTTTTGCATCCATCGATCAACAAAGTGAGGTTTGATCTCATTTTTGTTGATGATTTCTCATGTTTTACTTGGATATACTTTCTCAGGAAAAAATATGAGGTATTTCAAAACCTCAAAGATTTCAAATCCTTGAGACATAGTCCGGAAAGAAGATCAAGGTCCTCCAAACTGATAATAGAGAAGAGTATGTAAATCATGATATTCATGATCTTTTCCACGAGGCATTGATCCAGTTGCAACACACAATTCCCTATACTCTGTAGCAAAACAGAGTTGCCGAGCGGAAAAAAAGATCTCTAAAGGAGATGGCATCTTGCATGCTACATGCAAAGTCTCTACCACAGAGACTATGGGACAAAGAACTTAATTGTGAAAAATACATCCAAAACATATCTCCCCATAGATATATCAAGGATAAGACCCCCATATGAGGCTTGGAGCGGCCTCAAACCGGAAGTGACCCACTTTCACATTTTTTTTTCACGTGCATGGGCCCAGATTCCCTATGAAAAGAGGAAGGCACTTGATCCACAGAGCACTGAATGCATTTTTTTTGGATACCATGACAGTTTGAAGGGATATATACTTATTGATATTTCCCCGGATCAAATCATCATTGAGCGAAGTTTCCAATTTGAGGAAAGTGTCTCGCATTTACCTCAACAGCCGCATGCAAACACCTTCATTCCTCCACCTATTCGAGATTATGAGAATGCACATGACGACTCTTCAGACAAGAGTTTTGATTCAGAGGTCTCAGATGATTCAGATTCAAAGTCAGTACAATCATATGCAGAGTCAGAGCATCTAGAGGCAGTTGCAGAGCCAGAGTATAGGCCCAAGTAGGAACAAACTACTCTTCAGGATGCAGGGGATCTCGTTGGTGATCCAACTGACACTAGGAGGACTCGATCAAATTTTGAGGAACCTCCTATTTCACTCACTGCCATTGAACCATTTCCCTACAGGAATATTTTTTTGGTTTAGTCTACATATCCATATTCTTATGGTGAGGCTACTGGAAATCCCTTTTGGGAATCCGCCATGAAGGAGGATTACAAATCCCTCCTCGAGAACCAGACTTGGGATCTGATTCCCCTTCCTTCTAGGAGGAAAATTGTCAGATGCAGATAGGTCTACAGGACCAAGAGCACACCGGATGGATAGATTAGTAGATACAAATCCAGGCTTGTCGCCAAATGCTTTCAACAGGTTCATTGTATTGACTATGATGAGACCTTTGCTCTAGTAGAGAAGATGGATTCCATACGATTGGCACTTGCAATTTGGTGGGGAGACTCCACTGGTTGACAACACACTATACAGACAGATAGTGGGGAGCTTGTTGTATCTCACACACTCTAGACCATACCTCTCCTATGTAATTGGTGAAGTTTTTAGGTTCATGTAGGATCCACATAGCTACATTGGAAGGTTGCAAAGTGTATCCTTCGATACATACAGGGAACCATCACCTTTGGGATTCATTATGCAACAAACTCTACACTATATCTCATCGGTTTTACTGATTCTGACTAGGCTGGTGATAACACTAATCACAAGAACACATTTGGTTACTCACTCATTCTTAGTTTCGGGCGTATTTGTTGGTCGAGAAAGAAGAAATATTCCATTTATATATCTTCAACCAAGGAAGAGTATAGAAGGGTAGTTAACATAACCATTCAGGCTATGTGGCTACAACATTTTCTCACTCAGTTGGGCATTTAGTTTCATCGATCGATCATCATCTGGTGTGACAACCAAAGCACTCTGAAGTTTTGTAGAGATCTAGTTCAGAGACAACGGATGAAGCACATTGAGATCCACATGAACTACATCCAGGACTTAGTACATGAGGGGATCATTGAATTACGGTTCTATCCTTCCTCAAAACATATGACAAACATCTTCACCAAGACCTTCACTAAGTAGAAGTTCCATTCTCTGCAAAGTCATCTTGGAGTGAAGGACACAGTTGCCTAGAAAATCTAGTTCTTCTTTTTTAATTCATTGTACATTGAGGGGGGGGTTTTCCCATGAGGTTTTCCCTCTTTCCTCACTTTATTTTCAGTGTATCTTTTGTATTTTGGTACATAACATGGCCTCGTTGTCAGGACCCATTCTTTATTTTCACCATAGTGATGTTTAGGGGGGGTGTTGGACTTAATTCACACACACCTAGGATTTATTTTTCCTAAGGTTTTTCCTTGTTTATTAGTCATAATTAGTCATTATCCAGTATCCTATATTTTAGGGGAGAATATTCCACCTAGAGAATATTCTCTTTTAGTTGACACTTTAGTTTGACTATTTGAGTTGAGTTTAGATGCTGCATTGGTTTTGTCACCATGAAACATTGGGATAATAACAAAATAATGTGTACTTTCCTTGGGATCATCACCATACTGGCACATTACCCTTGATTTCTTGAGTTAACTCCTCACTAATCTATGTTCAGTTAGTTAACTGAATACTAGTTGACTAGTTAACTCAACTAGGTGGAAGTTCACTCCTGTAACTGCCTGAGAGACTAGACTAGGTGGCAGTTCACTCCTATAACTATTGGTGTGTGTCCATATCACTCTAGAACACCACTATGTCACATTGGTTCTCCTCCAGTGTGCACTCATTGAGTTATACAGAGCATATCATGTGTAAATTATTCATTATTCATAACGGTTTGTAACACCCCTATTCCCCCAGCTTGTAATTAATCATAAAATAAGATTTACCATGATAAGGCATGTGGATAGTGTAAATGTATTATTGTTTGAGTTTACAATAATTGAATGTGGGTGTGAAGCCTTGAAAGTATTGGCCATGATATCACTAGAGGAAAGAATGTGAAAACTATAAGGGAGGGTCATTATATCAAATAACCCCAAATTCCCTTGATGAGAATAATAAACCTCCTTGGAATCCCAAGGAGAGAAAAGAGTTAATGAAGAAAGGACCAGTGGTTGAATTATAAACCACTTCCATGAATGGAATCATGGCCAAAACTATCGAATTTCATCCTGAAGTACCACTGGGTATGATAGGCCAAGCTGACCGAAGTTCCCTTCTAATAGAAGGAACAGGATGGGTCGAGAACCATCCTAGAAGAAAGATATACAAATGAAAAAGGAGAATGCGTAGAACTCTCCAGCGAAGAATGGATAGAAGGTTGTGAGCTTGATGCTAAGTGAGAATCTGATAAACCTCACCGAGGCCATAACAAAGAGGGAAATATCTGAAAGTTTACAGAGAACAGAACCCAAGCAAACAGAGAAAGAGCCCTTGAGAACTGCAAGAGTTCCTTGTTGATATCATGGCTTGGCACAAGCATGGCCAGAGTGCTAAGAATGAATACCTCTGAGCCTATGGTCGGGTGGAATGATGAACACCCATAGTCTTTTATTTGGATACCACCTATAATAGATAAGTAATCGTATATCTTGTGTATTTAAGTGGTACTGTGAATTAAAATTGGATATCCTATGAATGTTGTAGGGATAGATATGTTTGCTTAATGATTTATACTATATCCTGTTTTGGTGTCTTATTGATTGTATACTTATGAAAGTAGGAAATTATATGGATGCGATATGTTTTATACTCGTAAATTCTTGCGTCCTATGGGGCTTAAGCTAGAGCCACGAATTATGAGTTCATCAACCTTGGGCATAGTTTCATGTATGCGTGTTGACCCTCCTAGTCATTCTAAGTCCCTTGGAGGATAGATTTTGTTAAAGCTCAGGAGAGATAGTGAACGTATGCATAGGGTCTCTATGAGGAAAATATAGACCAAGAACCACTTAAGTTCTAGAGTTGAGAAATGAACGTAACGGGTGCACAGAAGGTTTCTTCCAAGTGTTATGTTCTAGAGAAAGAGCGCAAGGATCTTAATCCTTTTAGATCTAACCAAGCTCAGGAAGAATAGAGAGATTGAAGTATTGAAAGGTAAGGCTCCTTTTCTCAGATGATGAATGAACGAGAAACTATTCAGAAAGAGTGAAGGTCCATTGTGACCGTTGTATACTGAAAGGAGTGTGAGATTTAACCCCTTGAGTCCTCCAGACTTTGCAATTTCGACGAACTGTGAGTTCATCATAAGGGAAGTAAAAATACTTGAAGTCCTGAAGTTAATCTGGACCATGGATATTTGGATCCATCGAGATCCTTCTTGACCATTCGATCTATGAAATTTAGAGTCCTCTCTTTGGGAGAGTCGCATGTTGGAGTGACAAAAACCCCAAAGGCGATGTTATAGAGAACTTACGAGACACTCACAAAGTTATTGAACACTCTGCAGCTCAGTAAGGAGTGCTTGAGCGAAATTCTCCAGGAGGGCACATATATCACTTTGAGGAATAGAAGGGACAGAGACCTTCGAGGTCTGAGCAGTTGAAGCTCAGAAGAGATATTTCTAAGAGGGTACAACAATAGGACTTACTCCAAGCCCTGAAGCTCAGAAGAGATAAGCGCTTTTCAGAAGTGCCAACGAGGTCCAAGAAACGGACTTGTGGGAGGAACAAAGGCTGAGGCCTTTGAATACTTATAAAATCCTCTAATCTAGAGGAAGTCGAAAGCTCAAGAGGAGAGCGACAACATCTGTCAAATTAGTTGTGGAGAGGAGCCTGGACCATTATATCAGTGTCCAATGAACAAAGAAAGTGTAGAGGAGAGGAACAAATTCCATCTGTTGGATCTGAGCACGAAGGACCAGTAACCATTGGATCTAGAAGTAAATGCACGAGACTTAACCCTTGTGTGTGCAAGAGAGTGGACTTGTCAAAGTCCCTAAGTCTTGAAGTAAATTGGGATCGTCCATCGTCAGGGAGGACAAGTGGTGTAAGATCGAAAACTTTAAAGGTTAGTGGATAAGGAGGAGGAAAAATAGCTGAAGTAAATCCTGGTCATTGATCGCCAGGTGATATGCATCAATAGATCAGTAACTCCAGAGAAATCACTTTGAGATTTTCTAATTGAGAGTTGAAAGTCCCGAAGCCCAGAGAGTCAGATCCCATAAGTAAATCTCAATCGTCATATTGAAAGGGACACATGGTAGATATCTATTGTCCTTGGGTGAATGTAAAGTTTGATATTTGAGGTTCCCGAGTCTGGGAGAGATGAAATAGACCTAGACCATCAGACCCACAGGGACATGTGATGATAGCTCATATACTTCGGAAAAACAATTTTGAGAGTTTCAGATTGAGAGTTGAAACTCCCGAAGCTCGAAGTGCTGAAGGGTCGAAGTGCCAAAGAGTCGAAGTGCTGAAGAGCCAAAGAGATATGAACCGTCATACCCAGGTAAATACCCAAAGTGAACATCAACCATCAGATCGTCTGAAGTAGATCTAAACCGTCAGATCTAGAGGATAGGTGGCGTGAATCTATTGATTCCGGCTAAAGACCCGAAGTATACGTCAACCGTCAGTTCGTCCAAAGTATATATGAACTGTCACATCTAGAGGACAAATGGCATGAATCTGTGGATTCCAGGTGAATATCTGAAGTAAATCTCAAGTGTTTAATTGCCAAGGTGAATATAAGCCGTCAGATACTGTCTATTCAGGAGAAGGAAAGGTTTGAGAGTTGATATTTCCAAAGTTCAAACTTCCAGAAATCTGAAGTAAATGTCAACCATCCGATCAGACGAAGTGAATCTAAGTCGTCATATCATTCGAAGTGAACATCAAGCATCAGATCACCCGAAGTGGATTTGAGCCATTAGATCCAAGGGAGATGTGGTGAAAATCTGAGAACTCTGGATAAAGATCCGAAGTAATTCATAGCCGTCAGATCCAAGGGAGACATGGAAAAAATATGAGAACTCTGGATAAATATCTGAACTAATTTGTAGCCATCGGATCTAAGGGAGACGTGGAGAAAATATGTGGACTCCGGGTAAAGAACCAAAGTAATCCTTGATCTTCAGATCAAGAGGAAATGCATCAGTGGATTATATCCTTCAAATAAAATCCATTGGGAAAAAGGGGTGAAGTTTGAGATTTGAGATCTCAGAAGTTTGAAACCTGAAGGAGATATCGACCGTTGATCAAGAAGAGGGACACATGACCATTGATCTAGTTGAAAGGTAAACCACCTGAAGTAAAGGTAGGGTCGTTGATTAGGAGGATAGGTGTCTGCAAATCATCAACTCAGAAGATTGAAGTACGGAAGAGAGCATGGTTTTAAGAGTTGAAACTCTCGAAACCTGAAATCATGAAGGAGATCTCATCCATTGATTTTGCAAGAGGTCAGATATGATCCATAGGTATGAGAGAGGAATACTTAAACCACCAGTTTGTGAAGTACCATCAATACTAGGAGATCAAAGGTCCCGTAGAATTGCAAGGATAGGAGTTGCATGAACGTTACAAATTTGAGGGTGGCTGGCAATTCAAACCATGGATTTGAAAAGGGGACACATTGAGGCTAGAGGAGGATTATGGGCCAAAAATTAGTTTGATTCAAACCTACTTTGTCCACTTCCACAATCACATGGTCCCGTAAGGTCATTTCCCAAGGTCACATCAAGTGGGGGCTTATCCAGAAAAGGAGCTAACACCCAATACTCTGATATTTCGCAGGGGAGAAAAAGAGAAGGTTGCGGGTGCCCTTAAACCTAAACCAAGAAGCCAAAAGGTTATGTGTTTAATTATAGAACAATACCATCAAGGTATTAGAGATTTGTTTGGCTTCAGAATCGAAGATTCTTGACCAGGAGGTCAGACTGGTTCCCCGACTTTCCAAATTAGAAACCATGAATGGAGATTTTGTCCTTTAAGAAAAGCGAAAATTTTGACATCAAAACATCAATTCTTTCTTCTGATACTAGAATCCTTACTCCATTCACCATTGAATATCTTTGGTGATATTTTGACAAAATGCCAATACCTCATCCTCATTAAACCCCTGCAACTTCTTAAAATATGATATGCAACTAACCTGGAGAAATATTTGGTAGGCCTATGGGTGTAATAGCAGAGTGTCCAAATTTGAAGGCTCATACCTCACAGCTGATCCTCCCATGATGTTGCTTGAGAGTCTAACAGGCATGTAGGAGGAGAGACTAGCACCTAAACCAAAAATGCAACCGATTCGAACGTGGTTTGCATGTA
>ML791475.1:128528-144480 GCA_009831015.1 Picea engelmannii
GAGATAATCAGTTGGAAGTCGTTGGATGTGAAGTCAAGTAATGATGAAACAACACTTTTTCTTAGAGAAGGTGGAAAACGATAGCTGCAGTATGAACAAATCAGTGGTACATAGCATGTAAAGAGTGTAGAGATGGAGTAGTAGTATTTGGTAGAAATGAGAAAAAGAAAGAGTGAAGTGGCAAGAAAGAATAACAGTGATCAGTGTATCAGCAAGTACTTCGGCCAAAATGGCGGAGGTAGGTGTAAAAACAAATGAGATGGTTAGAAAAGAAAATGGTGTAACCACGTGAAAAGAGACCATTGTGTAACAGTAGGGAAATTGGCCAACTTATCCGAAAAGGGTGTAATAGTAGGAAATCGACCAATTTGCCTGAAATGGGTGTAACAGCATGGAAATCAGCCAATTTATTGGAAAAGGGGTGCAACAACAGGAAATCGACCAATTTGTCGGAAAAGGGTGTAATAGCATGCAAATCGGCCAATTTGTTGGAAAAGGGTGTAATAGCATGGAAATCGGCCAATTTTTCAAAAAAGGGGTATAATAGCATGGAAATTGGCCAATTTGTCGGAAAAGGGTGTAACAGCAGGAAAATCGGCCGAACGTTGCATCACTTAGTTTTTAGGAAGTTTTTCAGCTTCCATCAACTAATCGTTTGCCTCCTTTTTTGTATTCATCCTTGTTGTTCATCAATTCACCTGCACACACAAAAACTTCCTGATACCCTTCAAGGCTGCATTCATTAGCATAGTAAACACAATCAAACAAAAGCAGAGAAATTTAAAATTTTTCAAGTTTATTTATATACAAGGTCTGAGCAAAATAAGTCCTAAGGTTGAGAAAGGGAAGGATCAAGCTCCATTCCTTTTAAGAATTGATAACTTGTATCAGTTGAACATATAGATTTGAATTATGCCTTGGACAGTGGATGCTGATACAGGCACAGGCGCTGACCATTTGCATGTAATTGTGTATCGGATCCATCAATAGTGATCAAACTGACTGTCCCATTGGGAAAAATAGTGTCTACCTCATAAGGTCCTAGCCATCATGTACACATCTTACCTTGAAATTCTTTAAAGCACAAATCATGGAACAGAGCCCAATCTCCGTTTTGGAATAATTTCTTCGTGATGACTTGGTCATGCCATTTTGTTCTCTATTGTTGAATCACTGAGGTTTGATGAATAACATCCAAATGCTTTTCATCAAGCTCATTGAGCTGCTGCAGTCTATCCTTCTGTGCCATAGTCAAGTCAAGTTTGACTGCTGATGCAGTTCTTAAGGTTTTGATTTTGAAATTCAATGGGAAAACAAGGATTTTTTCATATACCAGCTCATAAGGAGAAAAACCAGTTGTGTTTCTCGAAGTAGTTCAGTAATCCCATAGAGCTTCATGAAATCTATCTATCCAATCCTGACGATGTTCTCTCACTGTTTTAGTAAGAATGGCTTCGATAACTTTGTTGGTACTTTCCACCTGGCCATTGCCTTGTGGATAGTATGGAGAAGCTATTCTATGTAAAACATGATATTTACTGAGTAGGACTTCAAGTTTATGTGATGTGAAAGGGGGTCCTCCATCAATTATTAATTCTTTGGGAACTCCAAACCTAACAAATATATCTTCAAACATAAATGCTAAAATAGATTCTTCTAAGGCCCTAATGAGTGCTTTCGCCTCGACCCACTTGGTCATGTAATCTGTAGAGACCAATATGTATACTTTTTTATTAGAAGGTCAGTTAATGGGCCCTATGAAATCCATGGCCTATCTCTCAAATTGATCTAACACTACCTGAGGTTGGAGAGGCATCTCATCCCTATGATTTGGCTGACCCATTCGTTGGCAACTGTCACAAGTTTGAATGTATTTCTTGGCATATTGAAATATGGTGGACCAAAAATAGCCCATCCTTAAAATTTTATGCCTGGTCCTTTTATCATCAAAATGACCCCCACAAGGGCCATAATGACAAGCCTTCAACATATCATAAACTTCGTCATCCCTTACACATCTCCTAATTTCCTGATCTAGGCCTGTGTAGAAAAGGTATCCTCCTATCCAACTATACCGAGCACTCTTCTGAATAATCTTCCTTCTTTCTCAAAGAGATAAATGGGGAGGTACCTTCCTTGCAACCAAATAATTAGAAATGTATGCATACCAAGGTGAGTGAGAAGATATTGTAAATAAATGTTCATCTAGAAAGGAATCATCAACAGGTAAATTATAATCATTTATATGTAATCTTGAGAGAAAATTAGCAACCACATTTTCTTTCCCCGGTCTATCTACTATAGTGATGTCAAGTTCTTGTAGTAGTAACAACCATCTTGTTACTCGAGCATTATTGATAGGTTTATTCATTAGATATTTAATTGTTGTATGATCAGTATGAATAAAAGTAGGATATCCAGTGACGTAATGCCTGAATTTATTGATTGCATAAACTACTACTAAGAATTCTCTTTCAGTAACTTGTTGACGGGCGAAAATGAACGCTTGCCAACTGGAAGAGTGGATTCGGTCTGGGGTTGTCTAAATAAACCAAGCCGTTTGGGATGATCCACCCTGATGGGTTTAGCAGCTCCGTTGGCCGATCTAAGTCCTAGGAAAACGAAAGAAACTAACCAAAGGAACTAATCTAAATGAAAACAACAATTAAAGAAAATTAATAAACAAATATGAAATAAATATATACTGTCTATTATCTAATATTCTACAATAATAATTCTGTGAAATTAATTATCAGCTATCAACACACTTAAATCTTAATCACAAATGTACAATCATTTACAGATTATATATTTTAAATGAAAACCTGCAAAAATCATTTGTAAGATGTGCTATGACATCTTAACTATTGTTTTTTTATTTTTATATCTTTTATGTGAAAGAAGAAAAATAAACAAAACTAACTAAGATGAGTTATTAAAATAATAATCCTAACTACAAATCTGAACTACATATATATCTATCAAAAATACTTAAATAACACTAATATACTAACCTGTAATAACGCTTTCCTATTTTTCCCGTGCAAAGTATTCAATTCAGCTGTTCGATGGGAGGAAACCCACACCATATTCTTCATAGACTTCTCGTAAACAAGAAGCAACAGTGCTCTTTTGAATATAAAAAAAAACCAGAACAAACAAGACATAAAACTGACAACAATCTTATGATTTACAAATCATCACAGTTAGATAAATCCCTATGTAAAGATCTGTACAAAACAGTTCATTCAATGAAGAAGATAAATCCTTACTCATCAAATCAAAACAGAGTAATTATTGTGCTAAAACTAAGATACATAAGACATGGACATAATTTAAATAACAACGCATTAACCTGTAATAAGTCTTGATATCTAAAGTAGTCAATGACTTAATCATAAATTAGAATGCACAAAACCTGAACGAAAGTATGATAAATTGAAAGCTAAAGCCATTACAAAACATCGACTTCCATTCAAGTCTGTATCATAAATCCATAGTCTTGCTCTCCCAACCGTGATTCCCAGTTCATCAAAAAATAATGAGTATTTAAAGACCACAGGGTAAAACATCCTTGTGGGAATTATCAAAACAGTTTACAAAAAATCTGGGAATAATCTCCCAAGTCCCTATTTCTGACTTAAGCTAACAACCTAAAACAAAACTATATCTAAACTGCCACAGCATGTCCAATTTGTCAATGAAATTCATAGGTACCTATGGGTAGACAATAATACACAAGTTTAGATAATGTTTTATTAATAAAATTAACAAAAATCAAAATTTTAAGACTAGCTACAGAATCTTGTGATTCTGTAGCTGGTCTAATTTGAAAACAGGACCATTCTAAATCAATCCAAAACTAACAGAAACATATCCTACCTATTAAACAAATCTTTAATTTCTAATTTAAAACAAAGTGAATCATTAGACCAAAACTTCGATGCTAATTGAGAGAAAACGAAATCATGTTTGAATCTATTTCAATCGAAAGAGACCCAAAACGAATATCAAGAAAACCTCTGGTAAGAATTCAATATAGACATAATATGTCAATACAACACTCAAAAGAATCGTTTTTTAAATCTAAACTAACAGAGCCGTATCGAATCTGTCTTTGATATTAATCCAACTCATACAAATAATTATGTTAATTCAAGGCACACAACATTGTTTGCAAATCGAACCAAACATAAATGAATCTAACTAACTGAGGGCCAACACAAGTGCTATACTAATGCAAAATCGTATCAATCAAAACATAGCTACATGATTTTAGCAAACAAATACTTTTTTACAGGTCAAATGCCATCATAATCAGAAACGAAAATATTTATTCAAAATGAAACAAAATCGTTTCTTGAATCTATTCGAACAGAACTTAAACGAAAGCAAACCCAATTGGCCACCCTAATTCAAACGCACAGAATTGTTTCAAAAGCAAATCAAACAGAATCGAAAAAAAATCAATCGTTTATACTAATGTGAGAACAATAAAATCGCATCAACCAAATCATATTTGTGCCCAAGTTTAGCAAACAAACCTTCTGTAGATGATTCATGGCGAAATTATTTTTGGTAATTTGAAAATGACAGAATCATTTTGAATCTATTAAAATGAACGGAACTAATTGAAAGCAAACTCAATCAGTTATATTAATTCAAACCAACTCATAAAATGAAATCGATGTTGAAATACATACCTGGGCAGTAAGAAAATGATTCGATCATGATAACTTTGAATTGACAAAAGCCGTTGCTGCCTCGACATTTCTGAAGACAATTGAACCAGTGGTTTTTTGTTTCTTCTCATTGGATTGTAGCTTGTCGTTCTCCTTTGACAGCACTGTAAGTCGTTCCTCTAATGATTTGATCTTAGATTGCAACAGGGGAATGTCGGTGTAATAGCAGTCAATCCATGCATTACATTGAGTGCAAGGTGGTTGATTTGGCATCACAGGCGAGGGTTCTTTCAAGTTACCAGGGGTTTGACTGTGAAGCCTAATTCCCGAGAATTTAGGATCGTTATCGAGGCATGGAGGTAAATTGGAAACATAGTCATAGGGTTCCACTGAGCATAGGCCATGAGAATAGGGGTATTCCTTGGCAAGGAAACGTTCAATATCAGAGTCTGAATCCTCACTCAGCACTATGGGCTTCTGGTCAACATTTTTCTTGGGTTTGTTTCTAGCACATCTCGATATCCATCGTGCATTCTTATTTCCCTTACTGTTGACACCAGTATCACCTTTTCCTTTCTTCCTCACAAGCCTTTTGATGGCCTTAGTACTTTCTTTAGCACACGGGTCAGCTATAGTATCAGGTAGATCAAGGTTGGGGCAATACGAGGGTTTAACAGGGGGTAGAAGGATATGAAGTGGCACGGCTGGCCCAACCAGAGTTTCAGTAACCACAACCTTGTCCACTTGGATAGACTCGAGAGTGCAAAAGCCATTCCTTGATAGGAAGGCTTGCCAACAGTCACCTCTAAGGCTCAAATGATGAACGATAAGGACTGTGATCAAGCAGTGATGGAAAAGGCTGTTATCATCCTTTTCACGCTTAAATCATTTGGACATCTTGTAAAGACTACGTAAGAGATAATGTGGCATGTTTAGAGGGTAGTCTATAAAATTCATCAATAACCGAAGATGATACAGAAATACAAAGCCATAACGACCTTCGCAGGTCACAAACTGCTTAACAATTTCCAAAAGATCATGCCACTTGGGTTTGAGGGAAGTGACAAACATACCTCTATCACAGCTAACAATCTTCCTTGATGTGAATAGGAGCAGCCACGACACCTCGTCCACTTTGGAATTTTTAAACCACCTTTCCCCTGTAGCTGGTAGTCTTGTAGCTGAGCTTATGAATTCGTCATTTATCTCGAGATGTATGTCTTCGACCTTAGCCTTGTATCCATCAAAGGTGAGGGAGAACTGTTGTGCTACCAAAATGTTAAAACCCTCAAATCTCTGGATAAACACCAGCCAACCATTATTTTCCAAATCTTCACGGGCATTGTCGAAAAGCAAGAGTGTTTGGCTGCCATAGGCAAGGGCACACAGTGAGCTGGGTAAATGGGCAAGGGTTTGGACAGGGTAAGCGCATGACTGTATAACTCACAGACTTCTATGAAACCAACAGAGGTAACCTGGGATAGAGGGCAAGCATTAATGCCAAAGTGTGCGGGGGTGGTGGAACAAAATCAACCCATGCAAAACAATCACTTCCAAATGTACAACCGATGGCGCATATGGTGATTCAAATCACCATTGAAACATGTTAAAAGTAATGACATCCAAACAATTAATGAAAACTATGATCAGTCGATCCAAAAATTTGCACAAGCAATAGTGTTTGCATGGTTTAAAAATAAAAACAATGTTTCGAAATCGGCACCAAGGGTTCGATCATAACAAATATGTGTTGTATGAAATGATTGCGCCAAGGGTCTAACCACAGTGTCAATATGTTTTCATGAAACCAATGCACCAAGGAATTCGGTGAAAGACTATAGAACATCAAACCACCAATGTATTAAGGACTCAATGACAGTCATTATAATATCATCACAATCTTATAAAAATGAAATCATATTAACAACAAAAGAATGCCAAATGAGTAAAGATTTTGGTGTCTTGCCAATTGTGCGAACATAACTAAATTGAACATGCAATGAACACATAGACAAGAGTGACCATAATAATCCAGTGATGATTTTAATGTGACTTCAAAATCAAAGTTTTCACGCTTGCAGTCGTGAAAACAAGAACAAAGGCAGGTGTGCAAATGTGTGAAATAATAGTGTTGTTTTATTCAAACATTGCGGTGAAAACCAAGGGTTCCAAAATAGTTGGGTAGGCATCTTATAGAGATAGGATAAAAAGCGAAATGGCTGCCAACAATGGAGACACATTGGTAGAAGCATTTATCTCTACCAAAAGAACGAATTCAGATTATGATAATAAGAAAATTCAAACTCAAAAACAACCAGAAAACTATTTAAACATCATTAGTAATCAAATATTCCAGTAGTGCTTAAAGGATGAAAACTGATAACAGTATTAAGACAAGCGAGCCACGATATTAAAGATAAAATCCCCAATACTGTTGACAGGGCCACTACTGCCAGCAGGCGTCCATAGCCTCAACAGGGTTTCCATTTAACCCACTCTGATATCTATATCCTACCAAGAAGTTCCAGATCAGAATAAAGGACATTTTAAGGTCAAGAGATTTCATACTTACGAATTTTCAAATACTTGACATTGCTTCACTGCTAGCGGGCCTGTTCAGTACCCCGACGAAGTTGTCTTGGCATCATGCATGCATTTACTCTCTTCCATCATACCTGTTTAGCATCCCGACAGGTTTACAAGAACTTCCCACAGCTCTTTTAATGATTTATTTTGTTTTTTAAAGATACATAAATGAGCGGGGTGATGCAGAAAATTATGATATTTTAACAAATTTTTTACAGACCTCAACAATTTTTTTTTTTTAGAGCTATCCTTCATTACGATTCAGAGATGGCTTGTTTACAAAACCAACCTTCTAAAGTAGGGAGACATCTTCTGAGTCATTCCTTTAAGAAACAGGGACAACGTAAGAAGATAATGGATGATCGTGACAGGATTTACTCACAGATCGAAATCAATTAACTTCTTTCAAACAACAGTTTTTTGCCAGCACAGATGTAAATTTCAGAAGTATATAATTGATGTTTACACAATTTTTCAGCAGTCATTTTAGTGAAAGAATTTTCTGTTTTCTTTGTCTGAACAGTTCCAAAATTTAGGTATGTGTATTCCAATAGAAAAAACTAATAGGCGCAAGGGAAAAATCAAAACCAAAACAGTAAAAGAAAAGCAAACAAAAATAGAATATTTACATAGTATACAAAGGGTTGTCATCAAGCGAAATATTTTTTCAGAGCTTGGCCATTTACCGGATAGCTGTCTGGCTGTCCCTCTAAATTTTGTAACCAAAAAGAGTTGGGACCCAATTTCTCAGCAATTAAAAACGGTCCAAGCCATAAGTTCTAAAATTTTGTGTGCTCTCCCTTCCCCTCATGCGGTTTGTCCCATTTCAAGACAAGGTCACCTACTTCGAAGTTCCTATCAGAGGAAGAGTTGGAATCAAACCAGCTTTTGACCACTAGTTGATGCTGATATAACTTACGTTTAGCTTGAGCTCTGACCTCTTCTAGTTTCATTAAAGCGTTAATTCGGTTTTCCAAAGGGGGACAGTCTTCTTCTTGTATTTTCTATGATAGCTGTAGAGAGGGAAGAATAATGTGTCGTGGAAGAATTTCTTCTCTGCCATAGACGAGGAAAAAGGGAGAGTTACCTACAACAGTCTTTGGTGTTACCCTATCAGCCCAGATTGCGTTTGACAGTGCATTATGCCAGTTTTTGTGATTTTCAGCTACTGTTCTCTTGATAATTTTAATCAAATTCTTATTTGTTGATTCTACTAATCCATTGCCCTCAGAGTAATAGCCAGCAGAATACTTCAATTTAATTCCTTTTTCTAGAGCGAATTCGCTCATCTCAAGAGACGAAAAATAAGAAGCGTTATCGAATACTAAACAGTCAGGGATACCAAAACGAGTAATAATATTTGAATTTAAAAAGGCAATTACCTGACTAGTATTCACAGTTCTTAATGCGGCAGCTTCAGACCACCTGGTGAAGTAATCTGTGGCTGTTATGATGAACTTATGCTACTGTGAGGATGATGGATTGATTGGACCTATAATATCAAGGCTCCACTGCTGAAAAGGGGAGTCTACTGAAATGGGTTGCAAAGGAAAGGCTGGTTTCTGTAACCGCCCGGATGCTTTTTGACAAATAATACACTTGCGGCACAAGGCATGGGCGTCTCTAAAAAGTGTGGGCCAGTAGTAACCAGCTCTCAAAAATTTATGGGTAGTGGTGTCACCACCAAAATTCCCACCAGCTTTTCCTGCATACAACTCTAGTAAGACTTTTTCTGCTTCATCTTTTTCAAGACAGCGCATTAGTACTCCATCAAAATTTTGACGAAACAGAATACCATTAACCAAATGAAAGGAGGTGGACTTTAATATTAATTATCTTCTTTTAGTAGGATCCAGGTGACGGGGGGCTGACCCATGTTCAACATAGAATTTTATATCATCATACCATGGACTGACAGAGTTTTGTGCACAATAGATTGCATTTTGATTGTGCTGTCCTAGGTTTGACATATCATTTTCTTCTTATTTTCCTGCTGCTGAGTCAAAAACTAGCTTGCATAAACCTTGGCCTCTCACTATCTAAGCTGGGGTAATTTCTATGTCATACTCCTGTAAGGAGGTAACCCAGTTCACCCTCTTTTCGCCTAATGTTTTCTGCACTAACAGGTTCCTGACGGTCGGGTAAGGAACAATAATTTTCGTCCTAGATTTCAAAAGATAAGATCGGAAGTGTTTGACTGCCTTAAAAATAGCGTAGGCTTGCTGATCTACTACTGGGTAATTAAGTTCCACGCCTTTGAAAGAAGAGCTCATAAAGGCAATGGGTACTTCGTTGTTTTCAGGGTTCTTTTGAGTTAGGACGACAGCGTAGGAGCAGTCAGAAGCAAATGTGTAAAGTGTGAAGTCTTGTGAAAAGTTGGGACTCATGAGAGAAGGAGCGTCTATTATGGCCTTTTTTATTGAATTGAAAACTTGATTTTCTAAGGGTCCCCAATGGTATTGTGCGTCTTTCTTAATTAAATTATGTAATGGTCTTACCATTTCGGAGAAACTGGGGACGAATCTCCTGACAAAGTTTATCTGGCGTAAGAAAGACTACATAGACTTTTTGGATGAGGGAGGGGGAAGTTTTGAGATGACTTGTGTCCTTTCAGGGTCGATAATCATCCCTTTGCTTGACACAATGAATCCTAAGAGTTTACCTTGTTCTATTGCAAAGATGGATTTTTTAGGATTTAAGGAAATGTCGTATTTACGACATTGCTGTAGAACAACTCTTAAATGAGCTAGATGATCATTTTTGGTTTTGGAAAATATAGTAACATCATCTAAGTAAACAACGATGGACTGATTTATTAATCCTCGGAAAGTGATGTCCATCGCTCTCTGGAAAGTGGCACCGGCATTAATCAATCCAAAGGGCATTTTCCTATAAGCATAGGTGCCCCATGGAGTGCGGAAGGTAGTTTTAAGTTGGTCTGGAGGAGACATCAAGACTTGGTTGTACCCTGAAAAACCATCCAATAAATATAGCCTCTCAGAACCAGATACCTGTTGAAGGATATGTTCTATGGGTGGGACATGATAGTTGTCTTTATCAGACGCTCTATTAAGGTTTCGGAAATCGACGCAAAGTTGGATTTCCCCACTTTTCTTCTGGACAGGGACAAGGTTAGAAACCCATTGAGTGTGCCTAACTGGGAAAATTATCTTAGCATTTAGGAGTTTATTCAATTCTTTTTTAACGGTCGGTTCGAGTTTAGGGTGCATTTTTCTTAACTTTTGCTGAAAGGGTAAGGTTTGGGGTTTCATAGGAATGACGTGTTGTATGATGTTTGGGTCAAAAGTTTTAAGGTCATCATACGTCCACGCAAAAACATCTTTAAATTCTTTAAACAATTTAATAAATGCAAGGTTTTCTTGTTCAAAACACCCCACCCCTAAATTAATGCACTGTGGATTGTCACTAGTTCCCAAGTTTACTTTTTCATATGATAACGAGGAACTATTGGTTTTACAGTTGACCGATTTTTTGAATTTATCTTGAAGATCGTAAAATTTCTCCAATCTAACTACAGATTTAGGGATCGAATTTACCATGTCCGATGAAGATTCAGGCGTTCTCAGATCTAGTATTACCGTGAAATCATGGAAATTATCGTCATGAGTGCATTCGTCAATTACCGCACCTTGAAAAGTTCCTTTCATATGCAGGAAGCTAATGATATGTTGATCGTTGTTGAAGACTCTCCAATTTGTGATGTTGTCGGGAACGGATGGCTTGAACAACAGTTCAACGGAGAATGCATTCGGGGACAAGCCTTCTGCAGGAAAGAGTTTGGAAGCTACGTTAGCTAATAGATCAACTTCAGAGTTATTAAATCTAGGAATATCATTTATATTGAAAGAAGAAAACTTATTCATTAAATTCCATACCTCGGATTGCTAGATTTTAAGATGCGGAGACAGACAGTGGATAGGATATCTTACCTGTCTAACCACGATTTCAGAATCGCCAAAGACAGCCAAGTTTTGAATGTTCATGTCTAAAGCTTTTATGAGACCTTGCAGTAAAGCCTCATATTATGTTGTGTTATTAGTACATTCAAATTCTAGCCTACATGCAATCAAAGTTTTGTTACTTGAGGGATCGATAATAACGCAGCCTGCACCTGCTCCTTCTTTCGACTTTGACCCATCAAAATAAAGAGACCAAATTTGATTTTTATTGGGTGCACGAGACCATTGTGTAGAATTTGTTGGCTGCACATATGCTACAATCTCGGACTGTTGTTCTGGGTTGGTGATAGATGAAGTCTCGGCCATGAAATTACCGAAAAAGGTATCCATCCCTTGTATTTTAGGTGAGTCGGTAGAAGGTGTAAATGGTTCATTGGGATCATTCAAATCTGTGACTGTGATCTTTAGGTAGCGTTCACAATTTACCTTGATCTTGTTGGGCCTGCCATTCTCTGGAAGCCACAGGTGAGACCAATCTGTTGCGAAATAGCCATGTAGTTGCTCTGACCAGTCCCTGATTAAAAATAGACCATACACTTCTGGAATATCCACAACAATAATATCAATTACTTGATGAACTTTGGGGTTAGACGATAATCTTATAAGCACATTCCTTAATTTGCGTATAACCTTATCACTAGTTCGATCAAGTTGGATGATTTTTAGAGTGGATGGTTCAACTTCAGCATTAATCTTCTGACACATAGACCATGGCATCACATTGGATGATTCTCCTGAGTCTACCATACAATTGTGCACGTTTCTATTAAATATTTCGAAAGTTAACAAAAATGGAGGTACATTTCAACGAGTATTAAGTGCGGAAGCTTGTGGCTTTTTACTCGCAGTTTCTAAAGCTAATTTATCTACATTTGTTACATTATTTACAGGAAGGCTTCCTTTATCATGAGGATCAAAAATATTCTTAGATGAAGTCTTCTGAGGAACTTTGTTCTGAACAACCTTGTTGCTGCTTGAATTACCATTTTTGCTATTCTCTGCAATATTTTGTAACATTTTTTGTAGCAGAAATGGAAATTTTAATAATTCATAAACATAAATGTTATCCTTTAACTTCTTTAGATCTTCAACTAAATCATAATCTAAGTTGGGGTTTACATGAACCGGTTTAGTCTCAGCCGGTTTAGATTGCTTTGGGGGAAAATCCGTAGTGTTTTTAGAAGAAGGGTTTTTTGTTGTCTTACTCCTAGTATTGTAGGGGTATACTGTCTCGAAGTTAGCTTGAAAAATGCTATCCGAGAAGTTTCCAAAAATGTTCGGAGAAGATTTCTTTTCTTCTTGAACTGTCTCTTGTTCAACAACCTCCTCAGGAATCTCAGGAGACATCAAGCTATCCTGGGATTCTAGAATTGTTTGAAGGGAAAATTGAAAACTTTCTAGATTTAGGCCTTCACTATTTGGATTAGGTCGGTTGGTGGGAAAAGGATTCCTGAACGGGGGTTTGTAGGGACCTTTGCTCGAAGAAGCTTCTTCGGCCGTCCATTTCAAATATATAACTTGATTTGAGAATTTTTGAACGACTTTAGTTAAGTTTTCTAAATCTGAGCTTTCAGGTTGTGTTTTATTTTGAGAAGGTCTAGGGAGGATTTCGATCTTCTTTTTGGAAGATGAACTAGTTTCTGTTTCGTTTCTAGTAGTGTCTTTTAAACGAAGTATGTCTTTTTCAATCTGGCTGGCCTCTTCAAAGGCCTCTAACAACGTGGCTTTCTTAGATCGTTTAACCCAAATGGCTATACTTTGATGCAAGGATTTAGTATAGTATGCTATGATAAGATTCTCGGCAGGCATGGAATCCGTAGGGATTCGGTTCTTAATTGTTAAGAATATTTGATTAAAGTCTTTAATTTTCTCTTTTGTGTTCATTCTTAAGCTAGAAATCTCCATGACTAGGACTTCTGGGGACTTATCGTCTCCGAACTTTTCCAGAAAGCAAGATTCAAACTTCTCCCATGACACAATGGTATGGGGTTGCTGGGAAAAGTACCAAGTAGAGGCATTTCCCTCGAAAGTGTAGGGGAACAACCTACAGACTACGTCTTCATGCTCGACATTACAGAGTCTAATGGCTAACATAAACTTTTTGATGTGGTCTTCAACAATCTGTTTAGAGTCAGGGTCAAATTTGGGAAGCCACTTCTCCGGATGTTTGGGTAAGGGATGTTGAGGCCTGAGTATGGCAACAACAGCCTGGTCGAGCTAGGGTCTGGTAGGATTGTTCTAGTTGGCCATTGGTGTAGGCGGTGTGGAAGGATGTGAAGGGGAACTACCTTTTTCAGAAGAGTCTTCTCCACAAGAAGAAGGAGATGATGGAGGTCGTGAGGGTGGTATTCCAGATCCTCCTGCAGCAGGAGCGAGGATTGGATCTGTAGGGTTCAAGGTGAGGTTAGTGCCTCCAAGATGTTCTCTAATATCAGAGAAATCTAAAGGTTGGTCCAAAGGCCGATTTGGTTGTCTTAGATGGGCGAAGGCACTATGTGTTCTTAAGAGAGATTGGCGGACAATCTCTTGTACGTCACCACCTGTAGGATTTGGGGTTACTGGTTCAACTGTGACCTATAGATCATCGTTTGATGTGGTTGTTGTTTGAGGGGGAATTTTTTCATTTGAATGAATTCTTGTCACTATAGGTGAGTGGTTAGGTGGTGGAGGAGTCTTATGACCACCTCGTGCCATTAATAAATTTCAGGCCCTCCTTCTAGCACCATTTGTTGACGGGAGAAAATGAATGTTCACCAACTGGAAGAGTGGATCCGGTCTGGGGTTGTCTAAATAAACCAAGCCGTTTGGGATGATCCACCCTGATGGGTTTAGCGGCTCCGTTGGCCGATCTAAGTCCTAGGAAAATGAAAGAAACTAACTAAAGGAACTAATCTAAATGAAAACAACAATTAAAGAAAACTAATAAACAAATCTGAAATAAATATATACAGTCTATTACCTAATATTCTACAGTAATAATTCTGTGAAATTAATTATCAGTTATGTTAGCGACATTTATTGTTCTAGGCGCAAAAGTATTCGGGTCTACAAGTCGCACGAGAAGCGCCTGAGCGCAGTATGGAAAAAATATCGTTTTGAGGCTTCCAATCAAGTGGGCGGTTGGAATTACGATGTCAGCAGCCAGATCCATTCATAAGAGCAGATCAACGGTCATCGGAATATCGGGGCTAGCAATTTGACCGATGTACAACGTCAAAGAAAGAGTCTTTATGCTGAGACTGAATCTGGGTCGTCTGATCCCACGACACATAGTGCGAGATCTAGTTGGCATATCGGCAGCCGGGAGTTCGAAGGGTGAAAGTCCCTCATCATCTCACATCCCGAAACCCTGAACCCCAGAGTGCTGAAAGTACCCAGAGGCAGGCCCACAGTATCGCGAAGCAGCCTCAACCATTCATCCATAGGAGACACCTGGCGCGCGATTAGGCTCCTCGCCTTTTCGCCCATCGCGACTTCGAAATACAATAGAGTAGCCTGTCATATTCCCGATGCGTGAGGTGTCGGGAGCATCCAGGACCCGAGCCTGCAACATCACCATGTAAGTTCAGGGCCGTTAGATATGAGAGGGACGCGTGGTGCCCAATTAGGCCATCTTGGTGTTTCTCTCATCGCAGATATGAATAAGCAAAGATTAAGTCCTTCCATTTGCGAATGCCGAAAGCGTTTTGGGAATAGACACAGAGTCGCAGTCCATGGTCACTTGGGAAATAAAGGAGCCATGAAATAGGGGCCAAAGGCGTCGAGTCTAGTTGCTGAAAGAATCATTGTGATCTCCATGCGCCATCTGATCCAACCTTGATCCTAGTTTTCTCCTGGAGTAAATGAAGACGAGAAGGGGTGGTTGAAACCTCTCCTCAGGCATTAAGTGCAAAGTATGGATAATCTAGCAGGCAGTCTGCTCGAGAGGGTCCTGTGTACCCATTTTTCTAAAGAATCCATGTTGAGTCTTCGGCCAGCCGGAGGAAGTCTGCACACGCTAGCCTGACACTTAATGGCTCAGCTACTCCTCCTGTAGGAGCCATGCATAGTTAAGGTGGCGTCTGACAAAGAATACCCATCCGAATTCAGCTGAAAGAACACCAAGCCATGGATGACTGAGCACGCCACTGTTAGGCAAATTTTCTGAGTATATAGACTCATTCTTTGTATTTTGTAAAGCATCGATGGTAGAGCAGAGCTCCCTACTGTAAAGTTTTAACAGATATTCTAGTTTGTTGGTTATGCATCTATATATGAGATTTCTTGTTTTATGACAGATAGTATTTCTTACTCCATCTAATTTTCATCTCATGCCAAGAGAGTTCGTGATCGACTGATTCGCACGAATTATTGCAGTTATGTTATGATAAAAGATTTATTGTTTCATTATTGCATTCTCTGGATTTTACGTTTGAACGTAAGAGGATATTGTGTTTGGATGTCTTCTTCTACAGTCTGTTAGGAACTCGATGTTAATAACAGACCTCTGCTTTTCTCTTATATAAGTCTTCTGCCTATTCACCCTTTACTATGGCTCACTGTCTAAAGTTTATATAAGACCTCACTCACCTATGCATGCTTGGCCTAGTTTTGGAGTTGGAATGATATTGTTTTGAGTTGGATTCCATTCGGTCATCCCATCTATGAACAATCGTGACATAAAACTGATGGGCATTGGGCTCTGCTCCTGCTAGCAATCCAGGA
>ML791475.1:182532-207687 GCA_009831015.1 Picea engelmannii
ATTATATCTGGGTAAATATGAAGGATATTATACATACTTGTTCTACTAGTCCACAAATACATCAAAATCATGTTGGGTGGCTTGTCTCTTATGATTTTGTTCCTCCACCTGGTCTAAGAGTTTAATTAACTCATCATGATATTGTTGTATTTGATTTAATTCAGTGAAGAAACTTCCTTGAGTTTTCCTCAAAACTTTCATTAGCTATGGTGGCTTCTTCTTTTACAATCTCCACAATTTTTTTTTATTTTGTCACTCTCTTTTAACTTGGCTTCTAGAGTTTGTATCTTTACTCCATATTATGTAATTTTTAACTTTTTTTGCTTAATAAGAGTGACCTTTTCATGGTTCCCTTTTCTCAGATGCTCCATTTCTAACATATGTGTCTTCTTCAATGCCTCTATTTTAGGTCTGTATAGCTGGTATTTCTCATTGGTCTAGTGTTTGAATTCATCTTCCAATCAAAATATCTATTATTTCAACTAATCTTCTAGGACTGATATTTTTACCTTGTAGTTGTCTAATGTGGCACATAGTTCACTAACATTAAGTGAACTTCCCCCTATAAAGGAACTTAGATAAGAGTTTGTATATTCAATGTTCTTTTTCGGACCTTTCCCAAGGTTCCATGAAATTATCTAGTGATATGTCTCCTTGTTGGGAGTGTCTTATACCCTTTTCTTTTTTCTGATCTCTTAGAACTTAATATTTTGTATTTTTTGAAAAAACAATCTCCCAGGGACACCACAACATCATCAAAATCCACTAAATGGGATGAGGGGTAAGAGAAACCAACTAGTATTGTATTGAGTGGGGTACTAGGGTTGATAGGAGAATCAAGAAATGCAAGTGCCTTTGTAGTGTTGGGGATAGTTCCTTTGTCGTTTTCCTCTTCCAGTTTCCTCTTCTTATGTTTCTTTGCTTCAAATATCTCCTATGTTTTCTTCTTTTCTTCCTCTTCTACAACCTTTTGGGATTCTTCCTCTTCCTTCTTATTATATTCAATTATTTTATTTTCTTTTTCAAGTTTATTCTTGTCTTCCTATGCTTTCTTTATGGATTCTTCTTATTCTTGCTTCTTCTTAAATTATCCCTCTTTTTTGTTGCTCCTTTTTCCTTGATTTCTCTTATGACTCTAAAGAATTATTTTCTTGTTCTTTTTCCTTTTCTTCCTAGGCATTCTTCTTGGCCGCATATTGTTCCTTTTTAGTGTCCAAAAACTATTGTTTATATTCATTGGCAATTTTCTTTCTATCCTCTTGGTCAACCTGTAACATTTCTTGTTCTTGGATATCCTGAAAGTGAGGCAAGACATATTCATAGGATATGATTCCTTGGAAAATGGTATCCAGGATATATGGACCATGTTGGAAAGGAGGTATCAATCCCAAGGATCTAAGATGTTATCCTAACAGACCTATGGGATCATAACCTATGGGAACACCTATACACAGATACAACTCCTTAAGAGTTGCTTCCTCCTTTCTAGCATTATGGACATTTAGTAATGTAAATGATTCCACTTTGAGGGGAAACTGTGTCCATATCCTCTTGGAACTTGCAGAAAAAATGCATTAATCCCCACTTTGACTGTTTGATATGAAATCTATCTCATGATCACTCTATCTGGGACATATTTGAGAAATATATGAAGGGAAGAAGTGCACCCTAAGACCTTGATATAGGTATAGTGTTTCTCCATATACTAGTCTCCTATATCCCCAAGGGATTTAGTGTCTCCCTGTGACAATGTTTGTAGTGGTTGATTGAATTATAGGGTTTCCATAAAGTGATCACATATATCATAGAAGTGTTTCTTATAGATAATATCCCATAGTTCATAACAATATATATGCATAGGGGGTAAATTAGGGTTCTAGTACCAACCCATTGTAGGAAAAGGAATTGAAGAACATATAACATCAATTAAATATGTAGACATATGAAAAACTAGTTTCTTGAGATTTGGAGCCTCCCTCACAACTTTAAAGATGTTAGTAGATAATATTTGGGCCCAATTGAAGACATGCCCTGCTTCAGCCACATAATGCATGATAGGTACCCATTCCATCTTGAAATTTGTAGACCCTTTCTCTCCATACAGTTTGCAAATTAATTTTTCCAACAACCGATAGGGTTCCTTGAAACACTAGATAGGATATATTCTATTATCCTTTATGGTAAAGGAATTGTATTCATCTCACCAGTCTCTAATTAGCTTGGTCATTTTTGGATTTTCCCTCCTAAAGGTATCCATAAACTATTTGTTTAAATACACTCTAGGTATCTGCAGTTGGTACCTTTAATGTATGTCATCTAGTTGTAGTGAGGTGTTAGTGGATCCTGCTTCATTTAACACTATAGACATGTTTGAATCTATATGGGAATAAACCCATCTGACTACATAATTATAAGGTAACATGGGGGGTCTAGTGGTATGACATATAACCTACTTTTTTTTATGTTCTTGTAAGCCTATAGGTCCTTGTCGTCTTTTGGAAAATCTTCATGAACAAATATTTTGTATATCTCTTCCCGAGTGGGGCATCCTTGAAGAGCATTGTGGTGATTAGTGTTTTGAAGTAGTGTGTTATCTAGACTCTTTCCTTGAGTGACAACATTCTCAGTGTGCGGCTTTCGCCTTCTCATTTGTGCTCTCAACATTCAGTGTTGTTGAAAACATGTATAATTCAAAACAATATAAGGGTTTTGTAATGTAAATTTAATACCACTTTAAATTGACAGAGTATCCTAAATAGTGATGAATTTATTCACAGGATTTCACAATTATCCCAAGAGACGTTTCATAGAATTCTTTTACACTCTTTACCTTGAAAAATAACTATACAATGCTTAAGTTATGTTAATAGTACTTTCCCACCATTTTTATTCTCTATTATTAATGGATTTGGATTCAAAATTATAGGAGGTGGGAAAAGCACATGGGAATTAATTCCTTCAAAAGAATAGTCTTGTGGGAAGATAGGTTTTCATAAGAACAAGCTTGCGGAAAAATGAACTTTCAGAAGAAAAGCTTGTGGGAAGAATCTCTTCGGGAAAACCTTTTCAAAAAAATCCTTTAAGAAGATCAGTCTTGTAGGATAATGTTTTTGGAGGATTTCCATTGGAATCATGCTTTCAGGAAAAGGTTTTCATAAAAGTGAAGAGTTACTAGTCAAAAGAAAACCCCAAAAATATTCCCCAAAGGAATATTCAGAGGTGGATTGGTAAGAGTGATAAGCATGTTTAGCATGGAGACTAATCAATGGTATGAGGTGTTTTATTAGAATATATATATATATATATATATATATATATATATATATATATATATATATATAAAAGACCCTTATAATAAGGCACAATTAAAGTTTTCCAATTAAAAGGAAAGATATAATTTCAAAAAATTCTTTACTTGCTTAACACTGCCATGRAAAAAATACGAAAATGGTAAATTCAATARGTTTGCGGSTTTAGTGATTTTGGSAAAAATACAAGCGTGATATATTGACGTYTCGATTGAGAAGTTTTAAAAAGGGGATCACAATAGTCTTGTAACCTTCGAGTTTCGATAAAATGATGAGATAGTGATAAATTAGCATTCCAATAGGAAAATCTSGTGAGGCTATGTCTCACAATCTTGAAATTTTCGGACTTTGGAAAACAACGTTAAACAATGCTATGACTTCCTGATGGTGAAAACTTGACGGAAGGATTCCAATAAGCTTACAGATTTCATATTTCGGAAATACCATGAGGGTACGTCAACTTTTCATCCTGATGGGAAAATAATACGAAGGTAAACCCGATAGGCTTGCAGGTTGTGGGAAAAAACATTTGAGCATGATGAAATATCAATATGATGGAAGGACCCTAAATGAAAGGAGTCCAATAGGCTTGCAGGTTCTTGTTTCAAGAAATACAGTGAACAATGTAGATCATCCTGCATAATCCCAATTAGAGTACAGGCCAATATGAGATCAATTCAAAGTAAACCAGGGAAAATTAAAGGATTAAATAATCCAATGATTCTTCAAACAATTAAATGCTAGAAAAAAAATGAGTCATAAGAAAGAGGAGATCGAAAAATACCATCCTCTATAAATAACACAGGATTTCTCAAACATGAGGAAATACTCTGACCTTTCATAGTTTATGTATAAATTTGGTAGGGGGAATTTAATTTTCCCAAAATAGGAAGATTCAATGGGAGTTTTTGTAGGTACAACAGAAGGGACATTGCAATATGATGACTGCGGAGCCGCGTGATATTTTCTAGTTCTTTAATATCCTCCTCACGCAGATGAGATAGGTTGTACCGGAAAATAGATTTCGAATATTATGAGGATATTAATTTATAAATTCCTAAGTACAAATCAAAGGACAAAGTCACTGGATATGATAATAGGATACTCACACGCAGGAGGATACGACGCCGAAGAGATAGGTCATTAGTATTTGCATAGGTGATGATCACATGGGAAAATTAAATTAGTTATGGAAATAATTCTCATTGAGTAATATGAATTAGATCATTATATTATTTTTCATATATCTCAATTCTTGTAGAGTATAAAAAAGTGGAGGAATCAACTTGAATGATCATTTTAATGGCGGGTCCCAATTTGAAAAATTAGGGTTTGAAAACTTTCAAATCCATTTTGAGGCATCAAATCGATTTTGGGAGTAAAAACGTTTATAGTGTGGCTAGGACCTCGTGAAACTATTATAAACATTGAGACCTTTCCAATGGTGCAAAAATCGCGTCAATCAGAGCTCATATGCAAAATTTATACCTCCCAGAAGTTGACCTATTGTGTTGACCACCATGGTATAAGAGGAGGCCATGTCAACTCCAGTTACTCATGCATATGGGGCTAGCCACATATGTAATTTCAAGAAGATTCTATAAGCTCCTAAACCTTTTCACAATTGAGGGTTGAGGAAGTCAAAACCCTACCCCTAGATGACTATCGAGCTATGTTAAATACCAGGGTACTAGGAGGAGAAGGGGTTTCATTCTATGTTATTGTATTTTGTTCCATAGAAGAAAAGAATAACTAGGAGTGGAAAATTAGAGAACATAACAGAGGGGGTTAATTTTTGTAGTATCCTAATGGGTGACGGGTCTCAGGTAACTCCATAGAGAGTGCCTTCTCCTTTGTACTTGCATTATTTCCATACCAGAGAAGAGAGAGAAAAACAACTTCACCTTCTAGCTGGGTTTTCTCCTGTAAGGGTTTCTTAGAGGAGCCAAAGAACTTGTAAGAAAATTTTCCTGATGCTAACTTATTTTCTGTTCAGATTGCTGATGATTATTTTGTTGACATTGTTGGATTTTTTAGCACAGTAATGGCTCCCAAGGAATTTATTGTCACACAGAAAAAACATTTGGTAGTGCGTGCTACAGACTATCAGCTGATTGCAGGTCATTTAAACAAGTTAGGCATAGATGGAATTCTGAGAAGATGTGTGATGGAGCATGAAAACTCCATGGTGTTAGCAGAAGAACATGAAGGTATAGATGGAGGGAACTATGAAAGAAAACTTACATCACAGAAGGTCCTGCGCATGGGGTTATGGTGGCCTACAGTACATAAGGACTCAAAGGAATATTGTTAGACCTGTGATGTCTGTCAGAGGGTGGGAAAATCATCCAGAAAGGATGAAATGCCACTTATTCCCCTAGTAACTCTACAAGTATTTGATACATGGGCTATGGATTTCATTGGACCCATTAACCCACCAGCAAGGAGGTCAGGAGCCAGATACATCATCACTGCGATAAAATACTTAACCAGATGGGCAGAAGCAGCCCGAGTGAAGGATTGCAGCATAGAAACTATAGCACAGTTTCTCTTTGAGAACGTGGTGACCAGATTTGGATGTCTCTGAATTTTGTTGAGTGATCAGGGAACTCATTTTATTAACAGTACAATCTGATTTATGATAGAATAATTCGAGATACATCATTAGAAGAGTATACCTTACCATCCCAAGGAAAATGGCGTAGTAGAATCTTTTAACAAGATTCTAGAAAATGCATTGATAGAGATTTGCAATGTGAATAGGGATGATTGGGATTTGAAGGTATCAACAATATTATGGGCTTACAAGACTACATGCAAGAATATTATAGGACAAACACCATTCAGAATGGTGTATGGTTAGGAAGTAGTGGTTCCAATGGATTATTTAGTACCAAGTCTGTGCATTGCAACAATCACCAACATGACAGAAGAAGGTGTTGTGCAGGAAAGATTGGATTAGCTGATGGAGATGGAAGGAGACATAATTCTAGTAGGATTTCACCAGAAAGTACAAAAAGTGAAGGACAAAGATTGACATGATAGGAATATAAATAAGAAAGGATTTAAGGAACAAGATCTAGTTCTCCTCTATGACAACAGGTATGTACAACACCCTGGGAAGTTCAATATGCACTGGTTAGGGCCTTATCAGGTAGAGGCCATCACAAATGGAGGTGTTGTTCAACTGAAATATCTTGCAGGGAAGAATCTCAGAGGACTGGTGAATGGAAGTCAACTATAGTTATATCAAGACAATCGACCTAAAAAACTAAGGTAAATACAGAAAAAAGAGGTATGATTGTACATATTGTATATAGTAGATGTTATAAGAAAAAGAAAAAAATCCATAAAAAGAAGAAATGTAACAAAAAGACAAAAAGATAGGAGAATATTAGAAGGTTTTGATGTAATAGAATTATTAACATTAGCAATGCGTCGCAGAAAAACCACTGTTGAAGATGTTAAAATATGAAGGATTGTGCTCATTTTACCATTGACAATACCCTTGTCACCCAACCATAGGCCGAAGCCACCCTCTGAGCACCTTGACCTTGACAAAGAGAAGAATCCTGGTAGCAATCAATATCCAAGCAAGGCTAATGCACCAAGCAAGAAAGTAACCAAAGTTGATAAGATATTCCAACCCAGAAATTGGCCCAACACCTTCCCCAGAACTTGCGCACAAAACTTCCAGACTGCAGTGCACACAAGTGACTTCTGCAATTCTGAGAATGTGAATAATGAGAGACTAGAGCCCTATATTTATATTAATTTTGGCAGGCTTTCCTGGGCTAACTTCTCCTTCTGGGTACTAATTAATTCATATTAATTATATTTCTGCATCCGACATCTTGTCTAGGGTTTCCTTCATTTCTTTGCTTCCTTCCAGAACATTCTAATATTTTCAAAGGTCACAATAGAGGTTCATACCTCCCGGAGATACCATAATATCAACAATATCAACACTCCCTCCTAGATAGGGAGGTATGGTCTTGAGAACCAAACATACCATTCAACTGGTAGTATCATGAGCACTGTCATTATTATCCAACTAGATAATCTCCATGACAACCGGTACAATATAAATTGATAGAACACAACTGTGTCTATCCATGGTAGTACACAACTAATCAAACCATGACACATAGTAAAAAACAGTGGAACATATCCACCACAATAGCATATCTCTACTGTCTGGAGACAGACAGTCTCCATAACAATCATCTGTTAGCAACCTGCATAGAAAATATTGTTAACGATAGACCGAATCATCTGGGCCAATCTTTCACTCACATCTGTGAGCTCTGAATGAATATCTGCCCTCGGTGTATAACATCAACGATGAGTCTTCTCAAACAAGGAAGAATGATTTCTTTTGATTTCTAAGCCTGGACTAGTCCTCACCCTGGGCCATTTGTCTAACACTAAACAAAGTGTAACCTGGAGATAATCAATCTTCCCTAAGGAATGCTTGTCCTTGATTGCTGAGCCTGGACCATTCCCCACCCTACGCCATTTCTCCGGCACTAAACAAAGTGCAACCTGGAGAGAATGAATACACCCTAAGGAATGACTGTCCGGACCATTTCCTTTGTTAACCACGAGAGGAAAAGATTGTCCTGTATCGACCTCCAAAACGAACCATTCCTCATGTTAACCACACTGACAAATCATTGTCCGGTGAGGCGGGCCAGTCTTCTTGAGTAACCCTCAAGAAGAGAGACTTCCCTAGACTACTCCCCATGTTAACCACAATGGGAAATCATTGTCCGTTAGAAATCTCAATCCACTTTCCAAACAGGAAATAATCTACCCAATTGGGCTATTTTTCAATCTCGAAAATAAATGTCTTCAATAATATTTTCAGTGCTCCCTCCCAACTTGGAGAGTCATTTCTTCCCTTTCATCTAAGGGAGTTATTTCCACGATCTCCATCTTCTCTCGGAAATATGCAAACTTTATTCTAGATAGAGGTTTTGTCAAGATGTTTGTTGTCTGCTCATCTGTGGGGATAGACTTGAGATTTACCTCTCCTTCTTGGACTTTATCTCGAATAAAGTAGTATTTGATCTCAATGTGTTTCAACCTTTCATGAAACACAAGATGTTCTGATAATATTATACAACTCTGATTATGACAATGTATTATGGTCGATTATGGAATCTGATCAAATAAATCAGAGATTAACTTCCTTAGCCATATTGCTTCTGTGCATGCTTCAAATGCTGTGACATACTCTGCTTCTGTCATGTTGACTGCGACATAATTGTATTTCCTTCTACCCCAAGATATCATAGCAAAGCCCAAGATGAAACATGTACCTGAAGTGCTATTTTTGTCTTTTGCACTTCCTGCCCAATTTGAGCTTATGAATCCATGAAGTTGGATATCACTGGATGCGGTATATCTCAAGCCATAGTTTATTATCCCACAAATATATCTTAATACATGCTTTGCAACTATCCAATTCTCATATCTTGGTTCCACCTGGAACTGGATTAGTGTATTCACGGAAAAGAAAATGTCTACTCGAGTATTTACCAAATACATCAATGACCCAATTAGTTGTCGAAATAGAGATGGATCTACTGGATCAGAATCTGGATCTTTTACTTTTATTATATCCGCATTCATAGGAGTGTCCATGGACTTACAGTCCATCATTACAAACTTCTGAAGGATCTTTATTGCGTACTTTCCTTGTCTAAGGAATACTTCACCACACTTATGCTATACTTCTAGTCCCAAGTAATAATGCATGAGACCTAGATCTTTCATATCAAATTCAGAAGCTAGTTCCTTCTTACACTGAATGATGAGAGACTCTTCACTTGTTATGAATAGATCGTCAACATATAGTAGTAGAATTACATGTACATTGTCCATGACTTTATAATAAAGGTTTGGATCTGCATGACTCTTGGAGAAACCAAGTCTCGTTAGATAACTATCCATTATGGCATACCAAGCCCTTGGAGCTTGCTTGAGTCCATATAGAGCTTTCTTTAATCTGCAAACGTGAGTGTCTCTGGAATGTACCTCAAACCCTTGAGGTTGTTCAATATATACTTCTTCTTCAATTGCTCCATTGAGGAAAGTTATCTTTACATCCATCTGATGTAAGTTCCATCCCATGGAAGCAGTAAGAGATATGATAGCTCTGATGGAAGTATATCTATCCATAGGAGAAAAAGTTTTGTCATAATCTTCTCCCTCCTTCTAGGAGAACCCTCTAACTATGAACTTGCCTTGTATTTATCCAGGCTTTTGTCTACTGCATGTTTGATCTTATATACCCATTTTGAAGTTACCACCGATTTTTCTTTAGGTCTAGGTATGATTTCCCATACCTCATTTTTCATAATGGATTGATTCTCTTCTGTCATAGCTTCTTTCCATTGTCCCTTTTGAACTACTTCTTCAAATTTGGTAGGTTCTTCATCTAGAAGCTTCGTCATGTATGCTGCATAATTTGAGAATATTTTAGGTCTTTTACTCTTTTTGAATGTTCCTTCTGGAACCTTGAGTCTGTATACGTCTTTTAAGGTAGCTTCAAGCCAAGATGGTAGTTTCTTGGTCTTGGGTACGATATCTGAATCAATGTTTTCGCATGGCTCCATAGGATGATCAGGTTGTTCCTTTTCGTCATTTTCATTTTCTGTGTTTTATTCATTAGGTTCTTCAATCTCTTCTTCTTCAATAGTTTCTTCTATGGATTTCTTGAAGGCCATATTTTCATTGAATGTTACATCTCTGCTGACTTCGATCTTGTGTTGTTCTGGAATATATATTCCATAAGATTTTGATGAATCACTGTATCCTACGAATATCCCCTTCTTTCCTGAGGGCTCTAGTTTATTTATTTTGTCCCTGGGAATGTGAGAATAAACAACATCCAAATATTCTTAGGTTTTCCACATTAGGTTTCTTACCTAAGAAGGATTCTTCTGGTGTCATGTCCTTCAATATACAATAAGGATTTATGTTCTACACATATATTGATGTCATTGATGCTTCTCCCCATAATAACATGGATAGACCTTGATCATTCAGTAAGGCTTTTACAATTTCTTCAATAGATCTGTTCTTTCTTTCTGCTACACCATTTTGTTGAGGATTATGAGGAACAATCAACTCCCTCCTAATCCCTGCCGATTTGTAGAATACAATGAATTCCTTGGAGGTGTATTCTCCTCCATTATTTGTTCTTAATGTCTTGATCTTCTTGTTCGTGAGGTTTTCTATCTCTTCTTTGAATTCTTGGAATTTGCTTAATACTTCATCTTTTGTCTTTAGTAGGTATAGCCAAGTATTTCTTGAATAGTGTTATATGAATATTACATATTAAATATATCCTCCTAGAGATCTGATTGGCATCGGAACACAAACATCTAAATGTATTAGATCTAGGATCTCCTTAGATCTATTGTTGTTGCTTGGGAATGGTTTCTCGATATTCTTCCCAAGGGCACATCCCTTGTAGATTCCTTCATGTGTAGATTTCAATTCTGGTATTCCTTCAACCATTCTTCTGAGAAAAGGTAATGCTTGATAATTAATATGAGCATACCTTCTATGCCAAATCTCATTAGGGTTGACTTCGTCATGTATGAGAGCTTCTTCATTTTGTTCTAGTAATCTATATAGATTTCCTTCATGACTTCCAATAACCCTAGCATTCTCTATGCTAGAGTCTTTATGCCATGATAACACTTTTCCATCCATGAAATCTATTATGTTTCCCTTGTCTTCTAGGAATGATATCGATACAATATTCTTTTCTAAACTAGGTACATATAAGACATTGCTTAAGTGAACAGTGTTACCTAATTTCAACTTGACGAAGGCTTGTCCAAATCCTTCGACTGGATAAGTTCTTTTGTCTCCAAGCTCTACCTTGTACAATGTTTTCTTCTCATTTAGGTTTGAGAGTCTGGCTTGATCTCTGGTCATTTGCCTAGAATCTCCACTATCGATTATCCACAAGTCATCTTCAATCGTTCCAGTGAGTGTTGAGTAGTTTAAGAGACTGATCGTTTCACTCATATCTTTAGTTGACTGGTGGTTGGTCATGCTTAGATCCAAAACTTCAACTCTGACGTTTCTGTCTTCTAGGATAGACAAAAGGTGTGTTGAACTAGGGTGCATCTGAATATATTCTCCTTGAGCAAGATGCTCCATCACAAGGTGTTGGATTTGAGATTAGGGTTTCTGCAACTGCTTCTGCTAGTAACCCTAGCGACAGTGTCTTGGAAGTTTCTCCTACTAGTAACCCTAGTGGAAGTTCCTCAACGAGCTCAATATCCTAGTGACTATGATTCCTTCCAGTGTTTAGATTGAATGAAGGAGGTATGAGCCCATAACCTATTAGAATGTGAAGGATTGTGCTTATTTTACCATTGACAATACCCTTGTCACCCAACCATAGGCCGAAGCCACCCTTCGAGCACCTTAACCTTGACAAAGAGAATAATCTTGGTGGAAATCAATAGCCAAGAAAGGCTAATGCACCAAGAAAGAAAGTAACCAAAGCTGATCAGATATTCCAACCCAGAAATTGACGCAACACCTTCCCCAGAACTTGCGCACAAAACTGCGAGATTGTAGTTCACACAAGTGACTTCTGCAATTCTAAGAATGTGAATAATGAGAGACTGGAGCCCTATATTTATAGTAATGTTGGCAGGCTTTCCTGGGCCAAGTTCTCTTTCTGGGTACTAATTAATTCATATTAATTATATTTCTGCAGCCGACATCTTGTCTAGGGTTTCCTTCATTTCTTTGCTTCCTTTCGGAACATTCTAATCTTGTCAAAGGTCACAATAGAGGTTCATACCTCCCGAAGTTATCATAATATCAACAATATCAATAGAAGACTATACGCGCTCGAAAGTAGTTGATAGGTAAAAAAGTGTAGCACATAGGAAAAAGTGAAAACTATCAATGAAAAGCAGTTGCCAGTATCTTGTCCCACTATAAAGTTAGAAAAGGGGGAAAATGCAGTCATTTGTGTTTTTATCTTAGGAGAAGAATGAAGAGTGAACCTTAAGCATGAGAGAGTGAAAATTCTTGATAGCAGGTTGAGATTTGCAGCACAACAATCTAGATTTTAGCAAGATGTCACCACCACGAGTTAGAGCGTTGAGCAAGGTCAGTCGAAACACAAGAATAAATGCTCGGGTGATGCAACCAGGGACATAGGACATGCCGATGATATTTGATGTGGATGAAATCCATATGATGAATCATGAGCCACATAGCATGCAGGTGGAGGAGGAATAAAACCCATAACATGAGGTTGGGTAGCCTGAGGAAGACACAAAAAGGACAAAGTTCGACACGTCGAGAGGAAACGGGCCACAAAATGAAGAACAAGCCATGGGTTCAGTGCAACAGGGCCTAGAGCCAGAAAAAAAAACAAGAAACAAAGAAAGAGGGCATACCAAAGGTCAAGGCGTTGTCCCCATGAGGAAAAATTAAATATCGAGATGAAAGCAGTGCGCAAGGGATACCACACACACATGCATAATTTCCAATTGTAATTCCAAATATCCCGGATGGAGTGAAAGCGGATGATGACATGATAGGAGGGGTGAACAACATGGAGTACTCAGACCACAATGTAGCATATACCATCAAATTATCGAATTTGGCGCAACACAACTACACGAAAAGTAAAGGAGATGGTCCATTAGGTGCACCATTCTTGGAACCTGCACAGTGGATCATAGGACTGTACAACATAGGGATTATGAAATTACTAGATATACCACACTTTGGGCATGATAAACATATCAACGAATATGTGAAACAAATCCTATTAAGGGTGCATGGAGATGTTTATTGATGGATAGGACAATGCCTATAAATGTGGACTTAATATCTACAATTACTGGGCTACCCACATATGGGGAGAAGCCAGAACAATATCTAGATGATAAGCCTAGGGAAAAGGCCATTTCAGATGAAATTAAGGCGAAATATGGCACGAATAGAGGAAATAGGGGGATCAAGATCAACAACATAAATGATTCGATGAGAATATTATCCACAAGGTTACTAGGATGTAAATTAATTCACAAATGCATGAAGGAAGAAGCACACGTAGGAGTGGTAGTGGCTACAATGTAGTGTGTGAATGGGAGGTAGATGAGATGGGACCCTTATTTGATTAATTCTTTCCTGAAAGACTGCAAGGATATAGAAGATTGGGGCTCTAAGTTCAACTACTTGTTGTTACTCATCCTCATTGCACTTGTAGGTTGGCAAGAACCAACGTATAGTATGTTCCTTCATAGATTAGGAAAGTGCGACACAACCCGATACACTTCCTTAAGGAGCACAGTAGACAAGAAGACAAAGAAGGTGAAAAATGATGTATTTTATATATACCTTTCAAAGATCTAGAAACACTTAGACAACACGTGGAGGATTTCACCCGAGAAAGTCCAAGAGTTTGGATAGATTGCCAATTTTCAGGCCACGCACCACATTATGTGGTTGAAGGAGAAGAAG
This sequence comes from Picea engelmannii, assembly GCA_009831015.1. NCBI lineage: Eukaryota > Viridiplantae > Streptophyta > Pinopsida > Pinales > Pinaceae > Picea > Picea engelmannii. The sequence continues at coordinate 196,359 of ML791475.1, forward strand.
AATCCAACAAAGGAGTGACTATAACTGAGCTATTGTGTGACGATGTAGGATATACAACTGGAGTTATGGGAGTGGCCTAAGGCATGGAAGGTGCCAAAAATTCCAAGAAGAGGGCCAAACAATACAAATTCAGACACAAGACAAAACAATTTCTGTGCAACAGATAGGAATAAATGGGGCGATTAAAAATAAGAATAAAACACAGGGCCAAGTGGAGGGAAGAAACCCAACTGAAAAGAAACAAACGACTCAGAAGAAACCACATGCTAGTTCCACAAAGGATCCACAATGCACATGAGAGACACCAAGAGTTACAAGAGAACAGGTGCATGCAGTAGATGTGAGAACATAAACACAGGATATACCTATGGAAGAAGAAGTTCAACATGAGACAGGGGTGGATACAAACATGCTAGAGACATCTAAGCCAATAGATTCCCAAAATAAGAGAACATGGGAGCAAGAAAGTGGCTCAAGGAAGAAGGTGAAGGCCAATAGGACACCACCTCACACATTAATGACAGTAGATGATGTCGAACTAGCAGCTACAACCATTGAAGATTGTCTATCAGAGGCTTGGGAGAATGCCGAGAAGCATCAGGCTTCAATTATTGAGCATGCATAGGAGGTAAAAAACCCCCTAGAACAATTAAATATCAGGACAGAGCAGCGACAGAAAGACACACCAACAAAGGATATGGAAGAAATTCCAGGAGGGGAAACAATACAGATCATAGTGCAGGGGAGCGTAAATTTCATGATAACACTGGATATGTTGTACATTGACGAGGAGGAAACACATAAGCCTCTAAAAGAGATAGAGACATTGGAATTGACATTGCTAAAGATTTCAATGAAGGCGTTGTACATATTTCAAATCAGTGTCACATAGGAAATCCAGTCTAGGGCAAGGTCAGATGCGACAAACTTACAGACAACGCATGAGTAGAATAAAACACTAAAGGAAGTAATTAACCAAGAAGGGTAGGGGAATAATTTAGTGAAACATAAGGTAGAAGAGATGGAGAAACACATTGGAACAAGGTTTCAAACCATCCTGGACAACGCAGGATCAAAGGAAGTATCATCAGAATAAAAGATGAAGAAAATAGCTCAGGATTTGGAACAATACAAGAGATAAATAAAGGAGTTGGAGGAGCGTGCAATACCCACTTGTTGGTTCTTCTATACGGCTTCTCTCTCCTACCTGCGTTGTAGACTCGGGGTTCATATCTTTAAGGGTACCAACAAAGCCTAAAACTATCAGCCCTTCTGGTAACCCAGAAGGCAACACAATACACAGAGCGCACTGCGTAGTCTCACCCGAGATAGCTTTAAATGGGTGGCTGTAAGACTCAAGTGTTTACAGCCTAGGATTGAGCATGAGACAGGGGATCTGTATTATGGGATATTAAGTATGATTTATATTACAAACTATTTTTATCCTCTTGTATATTTTAACCTTCGCGGTGTCTTTTCGCTATATTCTCATAGCAAGTAACCAAGAAATATAATAACTCATTCATTCATTGCATACAACATTTAAATACTAAACATATGAAAAATATATCCATGCATTCATCACATTACATAGGTATTACCGTGGTTCACCCCCTCCTGGGCTACGTCCACAAAGATTTGGCTCTTGGCTCTCTTATTATGGAAGTTCTCCAATTCTCACACCTCGTGCTTACAACTCTCCTCAGATGGGTAAGATCTCTCTGAGGCAAACTAGATCGCACCAGGCTCCTTGGCCTGCGATCTAATCCTCAATATCTACCTTTTGTCTTCCGCTTAGGTCTCTTTCTTTATGAAAATAGTACATCTAATAAAAATCATTACATAGAAACAATCTCAACTCTACAACAGTAGTAAAGATCAACCTTAGTGAACCTCTCTGAACTCTTATATGATACCTTTGTATCTTTATTTATATCTATCAGGCTCTTCATCCATTTACACAAAAACCATAACCCTACTGTTTTTAGTTCTTACTTCTCCACATGCGTTCATTTCTTCCTTCCAGTTGTCGCCTCCTTCTTGCATTCGCGCGTGCTGTGCTTCTTTCCAGTTGTCACTTTCCTCCTACACACTTTCTTTCCTACGATTTATCTTCTAGTTGTCACTCTTATTTATGCACACTTTCTTTCCCACTTCAACCTACTGCCAACAAGCCCCCAATGCTAACATGTGACTCGTCTGGAGTCACCTAATCTTTCTGAGCTTCCTCAATCTCTTCGGTGATCATATAGAATTTTTCCTTCAACTCTACTGCTTTTGTCATCACCTGCACGGTCTTTTCCTTAATGGTATACATTACCTGAGCTGTTAATTCATTGCTCAGTAGTCATATGCATTCTTCTTGTGTCTGTGCCATCTATGTTTTATCTTCTTCATCCTGTGCGATTACTTCTGCTACCCGTTCTTGTAGTGGTCCTATTTGAGCCCGACGTTCCTATTTATGTGTCTGTGCAGTGATAAGTTCTGCCTGCATCTTCTTCAACTTGTGCGTTCCCTTGATGCGTTCTGGGATTGGTATAGTATTTTTCCTCTATTTGAGTTCTTGTATCACTGCATTGATCCTTTCCTCTTCCTTTTCCTAGCATTGAACCTATGGATCCTCCTCCAGTCTTGTCCAAAGTTGAACTACATTGTCGAGCAAGTTAGCTACCGTGCTAACCTGCTTCTCCATCTCCTGTATTTGCGTTGTTGTTTCCTACCTCCTTTTCTGCTTTACTGCTGGTGGAGTTGTTGGTGTTAGCTGTTCTCAGAGATCCTCGATCTGCTTATGGTATAGATCAATTGCCTATGCAATCTGGTCGATCTTTTGTGTGGCTGGGAGTTCAGTTCCTTGCGTAGTGTTTGGAAGTTTCCCAAAAATTTCTCCCACTCTGCATTCCAATTTGTGCCTGTGTTCGATCTCCTTCTGAGTTTCAGATTTGTCCTTCTCATACTCTTTTTCCATCACTTCCCACTGCTTTGTTTCTTTCTATAGCTCAAATAAGTTTTTATGTGCCCGAGACAGAATTTCATGGTTGAAGATAACCTACAATTTCTGCAGTGCACTTGATGGCATCTGTGTCAGGACCAATTGGATGTGGTCCAAATCCTTCAGTGGTCTCTGTCCTACTATTTCATCCATTCTTATCATGCTTGGTTTTATGTGGACCATTATGTTTGTATGTGGCATTGGGAGGGTTGGGTCTCTTTCTTTGACCTCCACTCTTTCCTTAGTTTGTGTTGTTGACGAATCTATGCTTCTTATGCTAGTTACTCTCTGGGCCTCTCTGAGTGTCCCAAGGAGATGTCCTATTTCTGCCATCTCTTTTTGCATATTACCCCAGTGATGTGCTGCGTGGTCGAAGTCTTCGGCTAGACAATCTTGGACCATTTTGGTGATCATTTCTCCATCTTCCTCCGTGATCATGTACTCTGGTGATGCGTGTTTCACCTTTGATTTCTTGTGCATGCTTGTGGCCTGTACAACCGGTATCTTAGTTCCCCTGGCTCCTGTGTGATGGTGTTTGGGGATGTCTCCTACATTCCCTTAGCTTGTTTTGGCTAGTCATTGGTTTCTTTCTGCCCCTTCTAGGTTCTTGTCTGCTTTGACCCTTCATTTTCCTGAGTCAGTTTGTTTTGGCCCATCCTTGGTTTGTTGGGCACTGGGATTTGTGGAGGCTATGTTTCTACCTGCACTACTTCTCCTTCTACGAGTCCTTATAGTACTTCCCTGGGAATGGATGGGATCCTCCATTCATCAGGCCATTCGCTGATGACCATGACTATATCACCTTCTGTGATGCAGTAGTGCATCGGTAGCCACTATTTATATAGATCCTGCCTTGGTTATATCCACTTGGCTTGACGTGTATCCTAGAAGTTAGTGATGTCCCCATATCACGTGACAACTTCTACCATTATTCTCCATGACCGGCTAATAGATTCCTATATGTCCCGTAGGTATGCTTCAAAGATGATTCCATTTTCCCTCTTCTGTCTAGCCTATGGCCCAGATCTCAATACTAGATATCTCGCTCCTGCTAGCTATGGTCTAGTAGAAAAAACTACATACTCTAGTTCCTTCCATCCCATGAAGGCTATGAGGGTGAGTAGCCATGAGTAATGGAATTATGTTCCGAGTTCTTGCACATCCTTGTAGTTCACTTGGAACAAGTTTAACAGGTAAGGCGCCCAACTCACGAAGGTACCTTCTGCACACTCAACTGCAATTGTGATGACTCTTGTTGATACTTCATATTTGCGACATTTTCTTAACAACTTACATGCTAGGATTTTTGTGTCCAGTTTTGTTGCTACATTGTTGATCCATTTGATTATAATGCCTCTTGTCCCCCTGGCGGTACCATATTTATTCTTCATTTCCTCGGCTAATGCTTTATGTGCAATAAGATCAACTGTTATGGGGACAGGTTTGTCCATCCATATATCCCCTCCATGCATAACTGCTAACAACTTATTAATGCATGTTGTCACGTACTAGCCTCTACCAAAGTGCAAAAGTTTCAACAACCCTAAAATGTCGATTTGGTCTAGTCCAATTGCCCACTGATGTGGCTGGATGATTGTTTCTCCAAGTTGGTTGACCACTATGTTTTGCATAAAAGCCCTTGGCACAAGTTCCTAGTACTTGGTGTCATATGAGACGTCAAGGTCAGAATACTTGAGTTTCCCAATGTGACCCAGTAGCTGCAGCTCTACTTGTACTCCCTCTGATATGCATGGTAGCACAATTTTTGTTGTCGGTTTCTTGCGAGGTGAGCTCGGTATCAGAACTTTGTCTTTCTACTGTGGTGGTTGGTATGAAGTTCCAACAATTCCTGGTTGTTTCCCTATAAGCCATTCTGGCCAAGCCGAGGTAGTTCCCGTGGTCTCTTCTATTGGTTGACCGAGGTTGGGTACCTGTGACTCATCTGGTTGTCCTTCTGATGCTTGATTCTATGCCGTGTCATTACCTTCCGTGGTTAGTTCAGTGCTTTCTAGTTGCACTTCCTATTGGGGTTCCACTTCCTTGTTCCGAGGTTCCTGTGCCTCTGCTTGCATGTCCTCTTTCAGTTCCTATGGTTGTGCCTGTTGAATCTCCTCCAGTATCGGTTTAGAGTTTGTTAACAACAATTTTTGTCTTGGGCACAAAAGTGCCCCGGTCTGCAGGTTGCATGAGAAGTGCCCAAACGCAGCATGGAAAAATCTCTTTTCAGGTGACAAGTCAAGCGAGCGGGCGAAGTTTTGTTGTTGAGAAGCCAAGAACCATCTATAAAGTTGATCGATGGTCACTGAGAACTCAAGGCTACCAAGTTACCCGAGGTATAGCGTCAGAAAAAGCACCTATATTTCAAGACAAAATCTAGGTTGTCTGATCCAATGACGCATGGCGCAAGATCTAGTCACTTCAGCATATCGACATTCAGGAGTTCGAAGGGTAAAAGTCCCTCATCTTCTCACGTTTCAGAACCCCAAATCCCGAAGTGCCGAAAGCACCCATAATCAGGCCCATGGTTTTGGCACCTGGTCACAAAGGAGTAGGCCTGGAGGAGGGGCACTTAGGTTTATCATTTGGCAAGACAGGTCCCGAAGAGCTGAGAGCGATCTTAGTCATTCATCCCGGAGGAGCACGTGGTGCGCGATTAGGCCCTTTCGACATTTCTCCCATCGCAACTTCGAAAAGGAGGGATCTGCTCCTTCCTATCCATAAACCACGAACGCCGAAAGCACCTTTGAAGGTAGGCACAAGGTCACAACCCGAAGTCACTTGGAGGCGATAGTAAGAGTTGCGCAAAGGGGCGAAATGCTGGGTATAGATGCAGAAGGGATCACCGTGTCCTCTAGGTGCCAGTTCAACTTGATCTCAACTCTGATACCTACTCGGAGTAAATGAAGAAGAGAGAGGGTGGTTGAAACCTCACCTCACTCATTAATTGCAAGGTATGGATGTCCCGACAGGAAGTCTACCCGAGATGGTCCCCTGTATTGATTATTTCCACAGAAGCCATGCCGAGTCCTCGACTCACCAGGGAAGCCTACGCATGCTAATTCAACATTTAAGGGATCAACTACCCCCTGGCTCGATCCATGCCGAATTAAGATGGCGTATAACAGAGGAGTGTAGGCTAGATTTGATTGAAGAGATGCCTCATCCCGAAAGTCTAGGAGGCCTCTGATGGGAAAATGTTTAGGATTATATATACTTTGTTTTGATATTTTTCATAGGATCGATGGTAGAGCGAAGCTCTCGATTGTAAAGTTTTAACAGACACTCTAGTTCTCTGGTTATGCATCTGTATGTAATATTTCTTGTTTAATGACAGATAGTTTTCTTACCCCATCTAGTTTTCATCTCATACCAAGAGAGTTCATGATTGACAGATTCACATGAATTATTGCAATTATGTTATGGTAAAAGATTTATTGTTGCATTGTTATATTCTCTGGTTTTCTATGTTTAAATGTAAGAAGATCTTTCGTTTAGATGTTTTCTTCTACAGTCTGTTAGAAACCTCATGTTTACGACAGACCTTTGCAGTTCTCTTATACAAGTCTTCCCCCTACTCACCCTTACTACAACTCACTGTCTAAAGTTTATCTAAGACCTCACATGCCCATGCATGCCTGGCCTAGTTTTGGAGTTAGAACAACATTGTTTTGAGTTAACTTCCATTAGATCACCCCTTTGTATAAACAAATCATGACATAAATCGATGGGCGTCGGGCTCTGCTCCTGCTGCAATCCAGGAGTGACTTATGATGCTAACATTTTTGGCGTCATTGCCGGGGAAGAAGTTGAATATTTTCCCCGAGATTGAATGACATTGAGCCTCTGATTATGAAGGCGCATCAAGTATCAGAACCTTTGAAGATTGCTACTACGCACCTGGCAAATCCATTGTGACGACTCCACTGGGGAGAACCTGTCGTGTTAATTGTGGCATTCAGAGGCAAACACATGCGGTCTCATCCACAGCTACCTCTAGCTACACCTAAAACTGATCTAGAGGTGGTTCTCAGGAAAGGAAAGGCCTCTGAAGGAGAATCTTTCACCGCCGAACCAGGTAATCCCCCATCTCCTTCTGTAGGAACTTCATTTTCTCATCCTCGGTTTCTTAGCAGGCCTTTTTCTGAAGTTTCTCGTTTCTTGAATTTCAGGAGTGTTCCTATTGAGTTTTCCACCCCTGGTCCAGGATTGGAGGGAGAAATCCTTGTCACTCTCCTCTCCCTTGAAGTTGTACATTGGTGTAGACCCAGGACCACAAAAGATTTCCCCACTCCTAGCTTTACCACTCCTCCTCTTGTAATTGTTGCCGCTTCTTCACAAAGAGAAGCATCTGCTGGCTTAAGCCCGTTAGCCTTCTCCCTAAATCCCCTATTGTTTCCCATTCCACTTAGAATCTCATCCCCAGTATCCCCTTTTCGAGCTCCTTCTCCTCCGATTTCTTCTCCACATAATATCCCTATGGCAGGAGCAAATCCCCCTATGACCAAAATGGAGGCTATTATAGCCACTAGGTATGCTCCCCTTGTGTTACCTCAGCCTCTTAATGCCCTCCCAGCAGATGGTTACCTCAAGAAGCTGCCCAAGTTTATAGGTGAGGGGGACATAACTGCAGAAGAACACCTAGAAGCCTTTTACAGTTTTACAGATGATAATGTTATCATGCATGTAGACGTATGGATGAGGATTTTTGTCCATAGTCTTCAAGGCGAGGCTAGAAAATGGTTTAAGTCCATGCCTCCTGGATCTATTGATGGGATCGAAGCTTTGGATAATTCCTTTTTGAGACAGTGGGGAGATAAAAAAGACTTCATGTATTACATGACATAGTTTGGGTCTTTGAAGAGAAAAGAAGGAGAGTTTGTCTCTGACTTCTCTAAGAGATTCAATAAAATGTACAATAAAATACCTGTTGAGATAAAACCCTCCAAAGCCTCTGCAAATATCACTTATGCTAGTGCCTTTCATCCTGATTTCTGCCTCCTATTGAGGGAAAGAAGAGCCACTACTCTAGCCCACATGCAGGATGCAGCCGTGGAGGTAGAATATAACATATTGGTTGTTGACCGACTCAGGAACACTGCTGATAGAAACACATCCAGGAAGAGGCCTGAATCTTCCCCATCCAGTTACTCACCCCTGCCTCTTCAAACAGATGAGACAACTAGAGTGATAAAATCACTTTATGCCAGGATGGAAAGGTGGGAATTAGAAGGGAAGCCCATATACAAAAATCCCCAAAATACAGATAGCAGAGGTTTCAGGAAGCCTAATAACAATGTGCCACAAGATTTCCCAAGGGAACAAAGGAGCAGAGATAGGGATGATCAGAGGATTCAAACCCCTCTCCAAAACAACCTAGTTTCTCATGAGGAAGGGGAGGGGGTGGATGAACTCGACCCTGAGATCCACTGCATCGAGGACACTTCCCCGTTCCCTCATTTGACTCAATCGACATATGAAGAATCCCTTATCAACACTCAAATCAATGAGTTGAGTAGAGGGGGAAAAGCCAGCAACACTCCTAACAGATATAATCTTAGGTCAAGAAAGAAAGAAGGGAATTTTGATAGCCAGGATCAGCCCCTCATAACAAAACGACCTACTAAGGCTGCAACAACCACTACTAAAGAAAATAAAACTCAGAATGCTTCGCCAATAGCCAAGGAACCTGTCTCCAAGGTAAGGGAAGCTCCTAAGACTATTCCCTCCTTCAATTTTGAGCATGAGATCCAGAAGATTAGAATCCCTATACCCCTATCCGAACTAGTTAAAAATGAAGATTTCAAAAGGTCCCTCTCCAAGATGCTACGATCTGAGCCCCCCCAGCCTTCCACTGACTCAATAAATCTCCAAGATGAAAAACCAGCAGTTGTCCTAGGGCCCATGGTAGAAGATAGAGATGATTCATCCCCCCCTTTCTACACATCCTTGAACATACATGATAAAGTGTTGCATGACTGCCTCATGGATTCAGGGGCTTCCCATAACCTTATGCCCAAAATAGTAATGGAATAATTGGGACTGGAGGTGTCAAAAAATTATCATGATTTGTACTCTTTCGATTCAAGGAGAGTGCAGTGTCTGGGAGTCATCAAAGACCTGGTGGTTTCTCTTTTTCAGCTGCCCATGAAGAGTGTGGTCATGGATATTGTGGTAGCTGATGTCCCCCCCAAATTCAACATGTTGTTGTTGAGATCTTGGATTAAAAAGCTTCGAGGAACATTACAGATGGATCTCACGTATGCCACCATTCTAGTATTTGGAGGGGAACAAAGGAGGTTATATAGGGAAGCTCAGCTGGCCTACATTGTTAGTGACGAAGAAAACCCCACCAACCATCCTATCTTCTCACTTGACACTGATCTGGGGTTTAGCTTATTGCAACTCATTGATGCTCTTGAAGACCCTTTCCAAGTCAGAAAGCATCCCAGTCTTAATTATCCGATTCCCCCTCCAACCATCTCTATCTAGAAGATGTTTTTCGACGAAGCTTCTTCTAGCGAAGGCGCTGGCGCCGGAATAGTTTTCATATCACCTTCTCAAAATACCATATCCCTGTCATACAAGATGGAATTTGAAACCACCAACAATGTGGCAGAGTATGAAGCTCTTTGTAATGTCCCCCACCTCTTAGAGAGGTGATGAGGAGACTCAGTGGCCTGGGCACCCCCACTAGGTCATAGTCTCACACTGAAGGGGGGAAAGTCAAGAAGTTAAAAGTTATATTTTTAATTTGACTTAAGAAAGGAAAAGGATAAAGGAGTAAAAGATAACTCAACAGAAGAATAGAAGATTAACCCCGTGAGTTAACCTAACTCAACAGAGAATTAGAAGGAAAAGTATAAGTAAGAGGCTGGGGTGCACCTATTACTCATTTCTAGTTTTGGATTAGCATTTTCTATTGCTCTTGAGAATTCAGTTTGGGGGTTTTATTGTACAAACCCTTGGGAGCAACTCAATGGTGAAATATCCACTCACCTTGTTCCACAGATTGGTCTCGGGGATGAAAGAATCCTCCACACCATTCTAGTCTCAGGGCCAGTTTATCGAGGGAGGTTCAGTCCAGCTTATCCTGAGGGCCTAGGGCCATTATGACAGTTGGTTTTTGTTTGTAGGGGCATGACCATCAGTTTGAGGGATTTTCTGGAGGGTTATCATCATTCTATATTTGTCTGCAGGTTGGGACGTCGTGGAGCCATAGGGACGTCCTGTGATTTAGTAAAACTCAGATCTAGGGAGATCAGCTTGAGATATGAGCTCAAAACGTCTCCCACAGGATTCTCATAGCCTGATCTATATTCTTGGAGAGTTTCCGATCATTTGGAGGCCTCCTTCATCAGGGCCGAACCAGCTAGGGTTTCAGTCATATAGTGGGGCACCCCATTGAGTGGGAAATTCAGATCTACAGAGATTGAGAGGGATCTTGGAGATTCAGGCACCTGGGTTATTCTTACCATTGCCCGATCTATATTCTGGGTGAGTTTCAGAGCATTTGGAGGTCTCCTTCATCAGGGCCGAACCAGCTAGGGTTTCAGTCATCCAGTGGGGTACCCCATTCAGTGGGAAATTCAGATCTACGGAGATTGAGAGGGATCTTGGAGATTCAGGCACCTGGATTATTCTTACCATCATCCGATCTATCAATTGGCATATTTCTTAGGGTGATTGGACACTTTTGGCAGCAGGGCCGAGTTATTGACGGTTTCAGCCTTCTATTAGAGCGTGGCATTCTTTAGCTGGGGAGTTTGGCATTCAGATATACATGTATTGATCTTCATTTCTTATTCAACCTTTGGAGGCATTATTTGTATTAGCAGGAGCATTTTGTAGCATCTCATATCTATTGCTTGTACGACCATCTGAGGTTTATGCTAGATCGGTCATCTATTGTATTGATCTTACATTGCTCATAATAAAAAGGTCAGATCTTTGCTTGTGCTTCTACATATTGAATATATTGTGATCTCCATGTGTTGATGAATCTTGTATGCACTTAATAACTCAATAAATTAGTAGTAGTTAGTGATTCCAAGAAATAATTTGGCTTGGGATCATTACAGTGGTATCAGAGCCTCAATCCTCCAAACTTGTGGAGAGATCGGTGCATGCAAAAGTACAGGGGAATTGTTATGGGTCGAAGAAAGATAAACAACAATGAAACAGAGGTAGAAATAGAAGGGTCAGGAGACAACCATGAGCCTCAGGGCTTGGCTCTCTTAGTAACTGAATTTGGTAAGTTCCAACAAAAAATGAACCGCACAAAAAGCACATTGGTCTGACAGTTGGATGAGTATCAGGAAACCAACAGAAGGGGACAGGTCG
>ML791475.1:213013-227711 GCA_009831015.1 Picea engelmannii
TACCATTGCCAGATCTATATTTTGGGAGAGTTTCAGAGAATTTGGAGGTCTCCATCATCAGGGCTGAACCAGCTAGGGTTTCAATCATCCAGTGGGGCACCCCATTCAGTGGGAAATTCAGATCTACAGAGATTAAGAGGGATCTTGGAGATTCAGGCACCTAGGTTATTCTTACCATCACCCGATCTATCAATTGGCATATTTCTTAGGGTGATTGGACACTTTTGGCAGCAGGGATGAGTTATTGAGGGTTTCGGCCTTCTATTGGAGCGTGGCATTCTTCAGCTGGAGAGTTTGGCATTCAGACCTACTTGTATTGATCTTCATTTCTTATTCAGCCTTTGGAGGCATTATTTGTATTAGCGGGAGCATTTTGTAGTAGCTCATATCTATTGCTTGTACATCCATATGAGGTTTATGCCAGATCGGTCATCTATTGTATTGATCTTACATTACTCATAATAAAAAGGTCAGATCTTTGCTTGTGCTTCTACATCTTGAATATATTGTGATCTCCATGTGTTGATGAATCTTGTATGCACTTAATAACTCAATAAATTAGTAGTAGTTAGTGATTCCAAGAAATAATTTGGCTTGGGATCATTACACTTTTTTTCTAGGTATGAGGGCTGCAAAAGAAATGGGAATTAAAGAGATAGCAATATTTGGAGATGTTGAGTTGATTATCCAATAAGTCAAAAATGCTTATCGTGCTAATAATCCCTAGCTTAGAAATTACAAAAATGAGGTATGGGACCTGATTGATAATTTATTCTTGGCTTTTAACATTTCTTTCATTCCGAGGGGGGAAAATACTTCAGCCAATTCTCTAGCTATCTCAACTAGTTTGCTCAAAGTTCCTCTGCCGCCTATGGTCAAGTATGATGTTGAAATAAAATATAGGCCCTCTGTACCAGAAAATGTCAAGCATTGGAAGGTATTCGAAGATGATCTGGAAATCGAAAAATTTCTCCAGTCTGTTGATGAATTTTCTGCGTTTCACATCGATTAGGATCCTGACCTGGAAGGTGACCCTCACCTGGAGGTGTTTTTAAATGAAATTGCTAATCACCAGATTATTGAGCTACCTAGCAATCAAATTCCGAGGGGACTAGTCCCTTTAGAAAGATTGTTCGATGGGGATGATGTGGCAGTAAAGGGTAAGGTTTCAAACGAAGGTGCCGACATAGCTGAGTGTAACATTGGCACACAAGAGGAGCCCAAGTTTGTCAAATTATCCAGCAGCCTAACCAATGAATAGAGGGCGGAATATACTGAGTTATTAAAGGAATTCACTGATGTGTTTGCGTGGACCTTTGAAGACCTCAAGACTTATGACACATCTATCATTGAGCACAAGATCCCATTGAACGAAGAGGCTAGGCCATTCAGACAGAAGCTGAGACAGATAAATCCCATGTTGTTTCCCATCATGGAGAGAGAAGTGAAGAAATTGTTAGATGCCCAAATCATTGTCCCCTTGAGATATTCTAAATGGGTGGCCAATTTGGTCCTGGTGAGGAAGAAAAGTGGAGAAATCAGGCTTTGTGTCGATTTTAGGAACCTGAACAATAGCTCAAAGAAGGACAATTATCCCCTGCCCAACATGGAACACATATTACAGAGGGTAACCAGTGCATCTAGGATTTCCATGATTGACAGATTTTTTGGTTATAATCAGATATCAATCATGCCTAAGGATAGAGAAAAAATGTCCTTTACCACTCCTTGGGGCACATTCATGTATGCCAAAGTTCCTTTTGGGTTGATGAATGCGGGAGAAACATTTCAGCGAGCCATGGACATAGCCTTCATCGGGGAGAAAGATCAGTTTGTGGTAATCTATATGGATGACATCACAGTCTTCTCGAGGTCAGATAAAGAGCATTGTTGTCACCTAAGAAAAGTTTTCTTGAAGTGTCGAAGGTTTGGCCTTTCCCTAAATCCCAAGAAATATTTGTTTTCTATGAAGGAAGGGAAGCTATTAGGCCATATAGTATCAGTAAAGGGAGTGAGGATCGATCCTAGCAGGGTAGAGGAAATTCAAACCCTGTCACTTCCTAGATCTAAGAAGGAAGTTCAGGCCTTTTTGGGGAAGATTAATTTCCTGAGGAGATTTGTCTCAAATTTTGCTGAGTTGGTGAAGCACATCACAACCATGCTCAGGAAGGGAAATGAAGTGAAATGGACCGCTGAACCCAGGGAATATTTTATCCACATAAAAAGGGCATTGACTGAGGCACCTGTGTTGATCAGTCCTGACTATTCCAAAGAGTTCCTAATTTTCTCTTTTTCTTCTTTTGATACAGTAGCAGCGGTCTTGTTGCAGGAAAATGAGGAAGGGTGAGAGAAAACCATTGCCTTCTTCAGCAAGGCATTAAGAGATATAGAAATCAGGTATGAAATCATGGAGAAACAAGCCTATGCCTTAGTGAAATCTCTCAAAGATTTCAGAGTCTATGTCCTTCACTCAAAAGTGACCGCATATGTTCCTTCAGCTTCTGTGAAGGACATCCTTGTACAACCCAACATAGACAGGAGGAGGAGTAAGTGGATAACCAAGCTCCTGAAGTTTGACTTGGAGATAAGGCCTACCAAATTGATTAAAGGTCAAGGTTTAGCCAAGCTGTTGGCTGAAGCAAATTACAGAACCTTGGGGGTATATTTCATCAATGCATTTTCAGAAAAGCAGCAGAATCAACTATCTAATGTAGATCCTCAAAAAGAACCCCTGTTGGCCCGATGTCCTTGGTATAAGGATGTCATATATTTTCTATAGGAATTGCAGCCTCCAGATGGCCTGCAAAGAAACAAGTAAAGAGATCTAAAGCTCAAAGAAGTCAGGTATTGCCTTGTCGATCAAATTTTATACTGGAAAGACCCCCTGAGGGTTCTTTTAAAATGCATGAATTTGAAAGAGGTCGACAGGATCATAGTTGAATTTCACAGCGGCCTATGCGGAGGGAACCATTTGTGGAAGACCATAGCTCTCAAAATTCTTAGAGATGGGTACTACTGGCCCACCTTGTTCACTGATGTCTGTAGAGAAGTTAGAGCCTGTATCCCATGCCAAAGTTTTTCAGTAAAGAAACAACTCAAATCTTTGCCTTTAAAGCCTGTAGTTCTTTCTGGAACTTTACAACAATGGGGCCTAGATTTTATTGGAGAAATCCACCCTGCTTCCAGTGGACAACATAGATGGATCCTAACTGCTACAGATTTCTTTACTAAGTATATCGAATTTATCCCCACTAGGAGTGCTTCCCACAAGGTAATTATTGGATTCCTGGAAGACCTCATCACAAGATTCGGCTGCCCAAGAAATATTGTTACTGATAACACATCCTCATTCAAGGCTAAGATGTTAGCCAAGTTCTGTGAGCAATTGGGGATCAAACTGATTCACTCTACCCCATACTATCCCCAGGTAAATGGTTTAGCAGAGTCCTCCAACAAAATCCTGATAAGGATCATCAAAAGACTATTGGAAGACAACAAAAGGGCTTGGGATTCAAAGTTGAAATTCACTCTATGGGACGATCGAGTGACCACAAAGAGATCTATAAGCATCTCCCCTTTCCAATTAGTTTATGGAGAAGAAGCTGTTTTCCCTTCTCAACTAGCCATTCCTGTAGCAAAGTTCTTCCAGGATCATCGAGAAGAGCCTGATGACATGATCAGAAGAGTTCATCAATTGGTAGAGGTCTAGCAGGCTAGAGAGCAGGTAATGGACAAAATTCAGGACCATCAGCAGAAGGTCAAACTACCTTTTGACAAGAAAGTCAAGAAGAAAGAGTTTGAGATCGGGGATTTGGTGCTTAAGTGGGATGAACCCATGCAATACAAGGGCAAACATGACAAGTTTGACGCCCTATGGATTGGGCCTTTCAAAATCTCTGAGGTTTTCTCAAACAACACATACAGGTTGCAGGATTTGGAGGGTGTAGAGGTTTTCAACAACCCAGTAAATGGGCATTTTCTGAAGAAATGTTTTGTTTGAGCCATATATGGCTCCTTTGTTTGTAAATATTGTCCTTTTGGTTCGTTGTTCATTTTCCTTTTTATTATTTCCGTCTTAGTAAATGACTCCATAGCCCGATAGCAAGGCACTGAAGCTGCAAATGAGTTCTTAGAGCATCACAGGGATGACTCTATCCCACATGGAGCCTAATGTTAGCAACAATTTTTGTCTTGGGCACAAAATTTCCCCGGTTTACAAGTTGCACGAGAAGCGCCCAAACACAGCACGAAAAAATCTCTTTCCAGGTGACAAGTCAAGAGAGTGGGCGAAGTTTTGTTGTCGAGCGGCCGAGACCCATCTATAAAGTTGATCGATGGTCACCAGGATCTCGGGGCTACCAAGTTACCCGAGGTATAGCGTCAGAGAAAGCACCTATATTTCAAGACAAAATATGGGTCGTCCAATCCAGTGACATGTGGCACAAGATCTAGTCACGTCGGCATATCGGCATTCGGGAGTTCGAAGGGTAAAAGTCCCTTGTCTTCTTATGTCTCGAAACCCCGAATCCCGAAGTGCCGAAAGAACCCAGAATCGGGCCCATAGTTTTGGCGCCTGGTCACAAAGGAGCAAGCATGGAGGAGGAGCACTTAGGTTTATCATTTGGAAAGACAAGTCCTGAAGAGCTGAGAGCGATCTTAGCCGTTCATCTCGGAGGGGAACGTGGTGCGCGATTAGGCTCTCTCGACATTTTTCCCATCGCAACTTTGAAAAGGAGGGTTCTACTCCTTCCTATCCATAAACCCCAAACGCCGAAAGTGCCTTTGAAGGTAGGCACAAGGTCACAGCCCGAAGTTGCTTGGAGGCGATAGTAAGAGTTGCGCAAAGGGATGAAATGTCGGGTATAGCTGCAGAAGGGATCACCGTGTCCTCCAGGTTCCAGTTCAACTTGATCTGAACTCTGATACCTGCTCGGAGTAAATGAGGAAGAGAGAGGGTGGTTGAAACCTCACCTCACTCATTAATTGTAAGGTATGGATGTCCCGGTGAGAAGTCTGCCCGAGATGGTCCCCTGTACTGATTCTTTCCACAGAATACATGTCAAGTCCTCGACTCACCAGGGAAGCCTGCGCATGCTAATTCAACATTTAAGGGCTCAGCTACCCCCTGGTGCGAGCCATGCAAAATTAAGGTGGCGTATGACAGAGGAGTGTAGGCCAGATATGATTGAAGAGACGCATCATCTCGAAATTCTAGGAGGCCTTTGATGGGCAAATGTTTAGGAGTATATATACTTTGTTTTGATATTTTTCAGAGGATCGATGGTAGAGAGAAGCTCCTGATTGTAAAGTTTTAACAGACACTCTAGTTCTCTGGTTATGCATCTGTATGTAAGATTTCTTGTTTAATGAAAGACAGTTTTCTTACCCCATCTAGTTTTCATCTCATACCGAGAGAGTTCATGATTGATAGATTCACATGAATTATTACAATTATGTTACGGTAAAAGATTTATTGTTGCATTGTTGTATTATCTAGTTTTCTGCGTTTAAACGTAAGAAGATCTTGCGTTTAGATGTTTTCTTCTACAGTTAGTTAGAAAAATGATGTTTATGATAGACCTTTGCAGTTCTCTTATACAAGTCTTCCCCCTACTCACCCTTACTACTACTCACTGTCTGAAGTTTATCTAAGAGCTCACATGTCCATGCATGCCTGGCCTAGTTTCGAAGTTAGAACAACATTGTTTTGAGTTAACTTCCATTCGATCACCCCTTTGTATAAACAAATCGTGACATAAATTGATGGGCGTCGGGATCTGCTCCTGCTGCAATCTAGGAGTGAATTTTGATGCTAACAGAGTTCACTAGTGGTATCTCTGGGGATGAGATCTCATCGATATCAATGATCTCTGGTCTGGCCTGGTTCGACAGACTTCGGTGGTTCCATAGTGGTGAGTGTTGAATGTCTATTGACTTTAGAGGACTATGGTCTCTCTCTGTTCGTTTGAGATGTTATTTCTCTCTCTCTATTCTCCTTTCGCGAATGAGAAAGTTTCTTCTGTGCTCACATGTAGCATGGGCTTGTCATGAAGCTTATTGAGGACACTTCCTCCATGATGCGATCAATGCACCATAATTGTGGGTTCAATGCATTTTTGGTAGTTTCGTACTTGACATTACACTTCTCTTGTCGTTTCTAGTTGGTGTGTTTAATGTGACGTTCCATCAATCCTTGTCGTGCCTTAATTCCTCTTAGTGTTGTCATGTCATTCTGATTTTTTCGAATTTCCCTTTCCCACTCGTTTGTCATAGGAATGTAACCATTTCTCTTGCCTTTATTGCATTCATTTTTCAAGCGTCCTGTGGCTTTTCGGTTTTTTTTTTTTGTTTTTTTATTTACTGTGCAATTGGTGCTCGACTGTCCTTTTACAACTTTAGTTGGCTCCCATTGATAATTCCTCTAAGGTCTGCACCTACTAAATATATTAACTATATACCTCCACCATTTGTTACATATTTGACCTCGTATGGTCCTAACCAATGCATTCTTAGCTTTCCTGGGTGCTGAAATGATTTTCTATCATAGAGCAATACTAGGTCTCCTTCCATGAAATTTTTCTTCTTAATGTGTCGATCGTTCCATGATTTGTCTCTGGCCTTCTGCACTTGTTGATGGAATCCTTCCAGGATTTAGTCTTCCTCCATTGCCAACAATTGGTTCCATCTTTCCTATATTATGCCGCGTTCTATCATTTTTGTGATAGTGGCTACACGTAAGTTGGGTACTAAAAATTCTAATGGCACTACCTCTTCTTGACCGTAGATGAGTTTGAATGGTGTGTTCCCTATCAACTTCTTACATGTCATCCTATATGCCCATAATACTGTTGGTACTTTGATGTCCCATTCATCTCTGTTGACATTACATATCTTTGTCAGTGCGTTTTCTAGAATTTTGTTGAAGGATTCTACTGTGCCATTCGCTTGTGGGTGATATGGTGTGATTTTCTGGTGGTGAACTTCAAATTCTTTGAGGATTGTGCAGATGGTGCTATTTATGAAATTCTTTCCTTGGTCGCTCATCAAAACTCTTGGGAACCCAAACCTAGTAATTACTTGTTCGTATAAGAAGTGTACAATGGTCTTTGCATTGCAGTCTTTTATTGGTGCATCTTCCTCCCATCTTGTTAGGTATTATTTCGCGATAATGATGTATCTTGCCCCAGTTATTTTGGATGGTGGGTTAATAGGTCCCACAAAGTCTATTTACCATTTATCAAATTCCTATAATTTCACTTCCAGTCGTAACGACATCTCGTCCCTTCTATTGGGTTTTCCTACCCTTTGACAGACATCGCATCCCTGACAGTACTCTTTTGAGTCTCGATGAATTGTTGGCCACTATAATCCCGCGTGGAGTACCTTCTGTGTGGTATATTTTCTTGCATAGTGTCCTCCTACCAATCCCTCATGGGATTCTACTAATATACTTGGTCATTTGTGCTCTAACACGTACCTTCATAAAATGCTATCTGTGCCCATTTTATATATATGTCATGCGATCAGTTGATAGTTAGCTCAACAAACTACCAGGTTCTTCTTCTATGTGGTGGTATAATATTGTGGCATGGTACCTGTGCTCAAGTATTGTATGATCTCTGTGAAGTGGTCATCAACAATCTATACTAAGAATAATTGTGCATTCAAAAAAATTTCTTCTAAGCTCATGGGTTATTCTCCATTTGTGACCCATGATAGGTTGTCAGGTCTTGCATTTAGTTTTCCCAGTTTTACGATTACTTCGAAGTAAAATTCCTGAAATAATAGTAACCATCGACAAATTCTCCCCCCCAACACTAGCTTGTTGACTAGGTATTTTAGGGATGAGTGATCTGTAAACATCTTAAAATGTTTTCCCAATAGGTAGTGTCTAAACTTATGAAGTATATAAACCATAGCTAGGCCTTTTCTTTCCATTGTGTTATAGTTCTTTTCTGAATCAAATAGTTTTCTTCTTGTGAATGTTATCGGGTGATCGAAGTCTCCTTCTCCTAGCTACACTAATATATCTCCAAGTGCTATCGCTGATGCATCTACATGCACATGGAACATATTTCCCCAGTCTAGAAATACTAATATCGGTGCAGTGACCATATTTTCCTTGATGGTATCCAGACCGTGTTGACACACGTCATTCTATTGGTACTTTGTATCATTCCTTAGTAGTTTTTCCATTGGTGCTGTGATATACGCATATCCTTTGATGAATTTCCAATAGTATCCTATGTGTCCTAACGCCGTTCGTAGATGACAGACTGTTTTTGGCACTGGTAAATTAACGTTGACTGTGATCTTTGCTGGATCGACTAATAGCCTTGTTTCCATACTATATGACCCAATAATATCGCAAACAGTGTTCCAAATATACATTTATTTATGTTTAGTGATATCTGAAACTGTCTGCATCATTCTAGCATCAAGTGTAAAACTTCCACATGGTTTTTCAACAGACTATAGACTATCCAGTCGTCCAGGTATACTTCAAGAATATGATGGATGAATTCTTGAAATCCTGTGATAACCACTCTGGAGAATATTGCTGGTGCATTCTTCAGTCCAAATGGAATGACTGTATATTGGTAAGATCCCCATTCCATCGCAAATGTGGTCCTGTATCTATCCTCTTGTGCTATCTTAATCTGATGGTAGCCTAAGAATCCATCAGTGAATGTGTAAGCTTCGTGTGCCCCCACATTCTATAGCACTTCATCCGTAAACAGTGTAGGGAATGGGTCGTGTAGGCATGCATAGTTAAATTTCCTCAATTCGACGCATATCCTAATCCCTCTTCCTCGTTTCTTGTCCTGTACGACCATCGAGCTTAGCCATTTTGATTCCTCAACTTGTTTGATTATGCTGACTTCAAGCATCTGATCGATCTCCTCTTTAAATTTATGTTTATATATGGGGTTTAGTCTATATGGCCGATGTCTAATCGGTCTCACTTCAGGTCTGAGAGGTATTTTTATCTCTCCCATTTCTCCTGCTATACCCTTCATCTCTATAAATGTTGTAGGAAATAAGTCGTTGTATTCGTGCAACAACTCGGTAATGCTTTCTATTGATGGCTCATCTTAGTAGTCTCCAATGCTGGCCATTTTGGGATGTTACATTGTTTCAATGTTAACTTTATTTACCTTGATTGGTGTGGAAATAAATTTGGATTCTATGGGTGGTCTCTTCACATCTCTTTCGCCTTCCACTTCTTCAATATGAATGTCGCGCGGATCATATTCATCTGGTGCTTCCTCCTGTACCTGGTAAAATGACAGTAATTCCTTGAATGTCTTCTTATTTCGTTGTTTCTCTTTGGTAATAAGTTCTATTTCTCATTCTTCAATGAATATGACTCCTCTGATCTGTTTCAGGGCTGCATCTATGTTGGGGTTCTCATGCTTGAATGAGAAAGTGATGGAGACATTCTGTTGCAATGTCTCCCATGTTGTAGTTCCTTTGCCCAGTTCCTGATCTGTATACCAGTTCGATGGTATGCCTTCTAAAGTGTGAATAAAGTGGTGAGGCCATTCCTCTGGTGGTGTCAATTTCCATAGCATTTCACACTCCTCCAAGTGTGTCACTGGTGTCCCTCATCCTTCATATCTTTGTTGTTTGTTGTTTTTCTGTTCTATGCCTAACCTTATGCACAGTAACCACTTACATTGGTACTAGTTTGTGATAGTATCCTTTTGTGCGCCCCACCATCTCGCGGGTGTGGCCTTGAGTTCTAACTCCAGTGCTAGTAACATCTAGTTCTCTATTACTTTATCTTCATATAGTGTCAAGAATGTTTCCAAATCATTTAGTCTGTGGAAACTGGGTGGTTTTTTTTATTTCTATGCCTATCCACTGTATTGGGCGGTCTATTCTTACACATCTTCTCATAGATACTTCGTGTAGTCTCTGCTGCCAGTTTTCTAACCCAGTGTCTAAATCTGTTGCACATGAAGTAATACTGCACCAACTAAGTACCTAGTCTGCAGTTGGGTTTACATAATCCTCCTCGCATGAAGTTGTTCTATACAAATGGCCGATTTCCTCTAAGTCCAGATGTTAGGCTCCAATCTACTGATGTAAATTAGAGTGCAAATGATTGTCAATCCAGTATTTGTAATACTTAGAGGAACATCCAAAATGTATGGATTTAGAGATAATATTTTATTCTTTAATGGGAATAAACAAAAAACTATTCTAAGAGCTGAATATGGAAGAGATGCTAAGCTTCTGTTCAAAAGTCCTATTCATAGATCTCATGATAGTAATCAACAAATGTTTTCCTAAAAAGTATTAACAGTAAGCATTCAAAAGATATTCGAACTACTTCTAAGGCTTATCAATGCTAGAAAGACAAAACTCTTATTCAAGAGACGCATTCATTGTCTTCTTCCATTCATTAGAAATTCTCACCAATTCTTGCTAAATCAAAAGTACTAAAAGTGTAAATAACTCAAAAAACATTCATGATTATCCTAATGCTTGAAAGAAAAACACACATTGAATTCTTATTCAAGAAATCATTCACAATATGAGTAAGGCTTAGAAACATTAAGCATATTACTTAACTATGGAATTCATATAACTACAACAAATATTAAACTCATCTACAACAAGATCTAATCTAAAACATGTATCAAAGATTACTTGAAAAGAACATAAAGGAAGAGTGTACTAGTTTGGCAAAAGGGGCCCTCCAATGCTTCACTTGTACACTTGAGTTGTCTCAGCTAAGAAGGAGCTTCCAACATAATTCACATCATCATTTCATAAACATTATCAAGAACAAAACACAGAACTGTTATCAAGATTGCAAATTCCAAAGTTTCTTCATTCACATCACAAGGGTGTCATACTAGTTTATGCTTTAGAGTATTTATACAAGAGTTTTGAAACTAATAATGCTAATAAATCTCCTAAAGATCATGATCATATCCATAACATATGCTAGGAAGGTTTAATACCCCCTTCAAATCCATAAAATATGAACAAATCCCAAGAAAATCTAAAACTGTCCATGATTTTAGGCTAAAACAGGGTATTTTCTGCTGAAGTGGCCTTGTTTGACCAGCGTTGACCAGACACCTGTAAGGCTCATATATTGAAGATGATAACTCATCATCCATCCTTGTACATCAAGGATCACGAACCAAGTCTTAGATTTATCCAAGCTATCTTGCAAGTACACGAACCTAGGAGCAATTACGGGATTTAGTCAAATCCTGTAATTTCTAAAAAAATTTCAGTTTTAATGCAAAAAAATTGAAAACTCAATTCTTAAGCTAAAGAATGATAAATGTACCTTGCATAAGCTATTTCATGGAAAATATGGAATGAAACAGAGGCAAAATGGATGGTTTTGGAGGCAAAAGTATAGTTTATAGAGCAAAAAGGAAGCATAAAAATGTACTCAGCATCTCCCCCAAGAGGAAGACTTTGCACGTCCTCATGCACAAAAAATGTTCTTGAACCTCTGTCAGTGATCTTATTCCACCTCTGATGCCTGTAAGAATGTCTCCACATTAACCTGAGCTGTATGAAGAGCTTTCATTCTTTGATATTTTTCTTTATATTCCTTCTTCCGTTGAAACCATTTATAGGCTTGTTTGGAGATTAATTTGTTTTTCTTTTGAAGCTTCTTATTCTTTTTCTTCAAGGTTTCATTCTCCTCCCGTGTTTTATGGCTTTGATTCCTTAACATTTCATTATTTGTTTTTATGTATCTTTCCAAGACTTCAATTTCCTTAATTTTTCTCTTCATTTTCTTCATTTTCTTGTTTTTCTTATCAAGTTCTGATGTGGACCCACCAGCCACTTCTTCTATTTGAGTTTCTTATTTCATATATTTAATTAATTGTTCCACATCTTCTCTCATTTTCTCATATGTGGAAGTTTCTTGTTCTTCAAAATCATTATTTTCCAATGATTGTGCCTCCAGAGTTTGAATATGTGCATACTGTGCTTGTTGTGCTTCATCATCACTTTCTTGTATTTGTCCTTTTTGAACTTGTTGGCGTTTCCTTGATTTTCTTTCATATGTGGTAAAAATCTTGTCTTTTTCCTCAAATTCTTTCTCCATTTTCACCATGCTTCTTGTTCTTCTCCTCCCCATAGGTAGTTTTGAGATTGTTTCCTTGGGGTTCTGTATTTCTTCCTCATCATCGGTCACAACCAAGATTTGTTCCTCTTTTTCTTCCTCCTTTACTGTTTCAAAACCATTTTCAATGATAAACTGCTGCCAAGTCAAGTTCTGCTTCTGTAATTCATATATGATGATAATTTTAATAAATCCACAATGATATAGACTCTTTTCTATATTCCTCCCTTGTTTCTGAACGTCCTTAGCCATCTTAGAAAGGCTTTGTAGTAGAAAATAGGGCATGTTAATTTCACAGTCACCTTTTAAATGTTGTAGCAGCTTGATGTGATGTAGCTAGATGATGCTAAATATTCCTTCACAAGTTATAAACTTCTGTATGAGATAGGATAATTCATCCCAAGGATGAATCAACCAACTCCTTGGGATTCCCTTCTTCCAATTGACTGTTGCCACCCTAGATCTCGAAATAAAAGATGCCCATGATTTATCTTTAAAATGCTTAGTTTTAAAATATCTTTCTCCTGTTTCAGGAAGTCCAATGACATGTGCAATTATATATTCAGAGATTCTAATAGTAAGGTTTCCAACAGTAGCCCTTTCCCCATCAAATGAATGAGCAAATTCTAAAGCAACTTCCTCACAAAATCCATCAAATTTCTCAAAGAAAGGTATCCACTGTTTTTTCTCAAGAATTTGTATACAATCCTTATGAATTTATGATGTCTCAAGCTTCTCTGGTTCATATCTAGACACCATTCTTTCAATTTTTTTAAGAGCAAGACCCTAAAATATTTTCACTGTTTATAAAAAGGAGGTCTATTCTTGTCAAAAGTTTCAACCCTGCAATTTCTTTGACCAAGATTTTTAAACTTGCAGACTCTATTTGGATTTAATTCTGTGAATGGTCTTCAATAAGATTTTTTTGTTCAAAAACAAAGAAAATCTCATATTTTTCAAATTTCTAAATTGCTCTCTTTTCTTCAATCATAAAATTTTTGATGCAAGGGCATACCTGGTAATTCGATAAAAATTCTCAGGCTTCTTGTTGAATCCCAGCTCAATTTTCCTTCTTACAATCAATCTCTGCTAGAAATGAACTATTTATGTTCTCAAAATGTACCTTAGGAAGTCGAATTTGCACTTAGATTTACAATTATTTGAGTTCGAACTTACCTTTCACTGGCCGACTCCTACTTGAATACGTTCTCTTGCCTTTTCTCACCACGCATCTCCTTCAACTTCCACATTTTCTTCCATAGGGCGAGAATGTTGTATGTTGACAGTGAAATTGTCAACATATAATTCGTTATTTATCAGAGATTTCGGGATAGGAAGGCGTAGGAGGGAGCAATTTGCTAGAGCGTAGGGATTCTTTGTTTGGAATGGCGCTAGTGTGTTTGAAATAGAGCATGCATTTTGAAATGAAGGTAAGTATACAAAGGAGTGCATCGGCGGTTTGAGTCTAGGGAGCGTTCAAGTGAGACACAACACATGAAAAGAGTTTAAGTCGTAACACTTTTTAGGAAGGGAGAAAAATCGTTGTGGAGGAAACTTAGACAAGGGTTTTTATCATTTTTTTTAAAATGCATTTGTACAGTGATCATAGTTGAAGGTGTTATTTTATTTGTACCTTCATACTTTCTCTCTTCCTTGTAATCATCATAAGAAATGGTTTTTTTTTTCTAAGAAAATGTGTTCATTTGACTTATAACTCCCTTAATTTGTTTCCTTGAGTGACCATCCCCTTTGTCAAGAATAAAACCTTCTTCTTATGACCCCTTTCTTTAATGTGTATGAAAACAACCATTCATTTATGCAAAAAACAATTCGGTTTGTGTGTATGCAACTTATATCTTCATAAAACAGAGCGTTTACAGCTCAAAAACAATGTGTTTGATTTTTTAAACCTGATCCTTTCCTTATAACTCCCTTGGAGACCAAAATTGGTTCCTTTGAGTACCATTTTTTATGCTTTTGAGGGTATATGAAAATGGAGTGATGAAAAGATGATGTAGGGAAAGGGAAAGATAGGATATTTATCATTGCTTAGCTTATGAAGAATTTTCCAAATTTAAAGCATTAAAAAGGAAAATGTATACTAACTTGTTTGCTCATTGTGTTTGTTTGATTGAAGTTGGCTGGAATGTTGCTATAAGTCTTTCCTCTTGTATTTATGTTGCTTAGTATTCTTCTCAGGTTCCTCTGCTGAATGAAGTTGATATTTTTCTCAGGTCCCTTTGCTGAATGAAGTTGATATTCTTCTCAGGTCCCTCTGTTGGATGAAGTTGATACTTTTCTCAGGTCCCTCTGCTAAATGAAGTTGATATTCTTCTCAGGTCCCTTTGCTGGATGAAGTTCCTTTTTGAAATGCATGTTGTCATCTGTAGAAGGCTTGAAAGGTTTTTAAAGAATTTTCAAAAATGTATACATTATCCCCCTCAGCCTTATTTATTGACTTGTCCTCAAGTCTTGGAGATAAAAAATTATAAAACTTTTGAAGCTGTAGAATGAAACTAGAAGGTAATAATGATTTTTTTTTTTTTTTTTGAAGAATTTTGATTGGCCAATTTTACTTGGTTTTCCAAT
>ML791475.1:227761-256544 GCA_009831015.1 Picea engelmannii
TATATATATATGTTTGTTTGTTTTTTTTTAAGCAGAATGAAAAGGAGACACATGATTCTGTCTGTCCAACACTTCCATCTCATTCTGTTGAGATATCAACTGCAGAAAGTCTTCCTTGTTTACACGCTTATTGTAGATATTTAGCCTATGTCTATTGACTATGAATGAGCTTGCCTCATCATCTATTGTTTGTAGTTTGACTGAGCCATTGTCATATACCTCTGCAATCTCATATGGACCAAGCCAATGAGTTGTAAATTTAGTTTTGAAATATTTGAATTTTGAATCAAATAACAAAGCCCAGTCTCCTACATTGAATTGTTTCTTCTTGATGTACTTATCATGCCAATGTGCCCTTTGTTGTTGTATCAAAATGTTATGTTCAACTGCTGCCTCTCTCATCTCATCCAATTGATTTAATTGCAAGATCCTCTCTTTTTGTGCTTCAGAAAGATCTATTCCTAAATCAACTGGTAGTTTAAAGGTATGAAGTTGAAATTCTATAGGTAACAAAACTTGCTTACCATAGACCAACTGATAAGGAGTGAACCCAATACTATTTTTATAGGTGATTATGTATGCCCATAATGCTTCTTGAATCTTGTCTGACCAATATTTTCTATGTATTTGGACTGTCTTTGTTCATGATTGCTTCCAAAGTTTTGTTAGTAGATTCCACCTGTCCATTTGCTTGTGGATGATAGGGTGTAGATTTTCGATGCTTGATCTGATATTTGCTTGCTAAGTCTTTCACCATCTTAGAAGTAAACTATGCTCCTTGGTCTGTTACAATCTCCCAGGGTAGTCCAAATATGACAAATATTTCTTCAAAGAGGAAGTTGACCACTGACTGTTCTATGGCTCTCACTAATGCTTTGGCTTCCACCCACTTTGTAACATAATCAGTACATACTAAGATGTACTGCTTCCCTTTTGATGGTGGATTTATTGGACCAATGAAATCAAGAGGCCATTTTTCAAATGGCTCAATGTGAACTTGTGGTTTGAGGGGCATCTCATCAGTTGGAAGTGTCTTTCCCATCCTCTGGTAGCTATCACAACTTCGAACATATTTCTTGGAATCTTTGAAGATGGATGGCCAATAATACCCCAAATTGAGTATTTTGTATGTTGTTCTCTTATCTGCAAAATGACCACCACAAGGTTCATCATGGAAAGATTTTAATATTTATAAAATCTCATATTGTCTTACACATATTCTAATTATGAGGTCATATCCTGTATAAAAGAGATCTCCATCAATCCATGTGTATCTAGCACTTTGTTTAATTACCTTTTTCTTTTCTTTGGATGTGAGGGAAGGAGGTAACATCCCTGATGATAAATAGTTGGCTATATCAACATACCATGGAGTTATAACTAAAATTGCAAATAGGTGCTCATCGGGAAAATTATCTGAGACGGGAACAATCTCACCAAAGGTTTTTAATCGAGATAGGAAATCAACCACTTGATTTTCCTTTCCAGGTCTATTCAAGACTGTGATGTTGAATTCCTGCATCAATAACAACCATCTTGTTATCCTGCCATTAGTAATAGGTTTCTTCATGAGATATTTTATGGCAGAATGATCTGTATGGATAAAGACTTCATAACCAGTGATGTAGTGATGAAATTTATTCACAGCATGTACTACTGCCAACATTTCTTTCTCTGTGATTGTGTAATTCAACTCTGCAGGGGTTAAATTTTTGCTAATGAAGTAAATAGCATAAGTCATAAGATTTTCCTTTTGACCCAATGATGCCCCTATTGCAGTATTTGATGCATCTGTAGAGATGTGAAATGGAAAAACCCAATTAGGCCCTCTTAAGATAGGTGCTATTGATAGATTTTCTTTGAGCTTCTGAAAGGCATTTTGACAATTAGTATTCCAATGAAAATGGATATCTTTTGCAAGTAATTTGAATAATGGAAAAGCTATTTTACTAAAATTCTCAATGAATCTTTGGTAATAGCCTGCATATCCAAGAAAAATTCTCACATCCTTTTGGCTGATTGGTTCTAGTAGATTTACAATGATTTGTATTTTTGCAGGATCCACTGTAATTCCTGATGATGAAATATGATGACCCAATACTACTCCTTCAATTAACATCATAAAACATTTTTCATTTCTAAGAGACAAATTTGTTTCTATGCATCTTATTAGGACTTTTTCCAAAATTTTCAAGGATTTATCAAAAGAATCACCATGCATAGAGAAATCATCCATATATACCTCTACACATTCATGTACTAAATCAACAAAAATGGCCAAGAATGCTCTTTGAAAAGTAGCTGGAGCATTACATAAACCGAAAGGTAATACCTTATAAGAATGTGTACCCCAAGGGCATGTAAAAGTAGTTTTGTCCTAATCCTCTAATGCTATATTGATTTGGTTATAGCCACTAAATCCATCTAGGAAGGAAAAATATTTTTTCCCAGCTAGTGAATCTAAGACTTGATCTATGAATGGTAATGGAAAATGATCTCTAAGTGTTTCTTTGTTCAATTCTCTATAGTCTACACAAATTCTCCATTTCCCATTTTTCTTAGGTACAACAACTAATGGAGAAACCCATTGATTGTCAGAGATAGGGTAGATGAATCCTATCTTTAATAATTTTTGTAATTCTTCTTTGACTACCTCTTTCAATATTGGATTCATTCTTCATTGTGGTTGTCTGAGAGGTCTTATGTTATCATCTGTGTAGATATGATGAGTGCATGTTTCAGGATGAATCCTGTGTATATTAGTATATTCCCAAGAAAATTCTTTATGATATTTCTTCAGTAGTGCAATCAATTGTTCTTCCTGAGATGGTTCAAATTTTGTGCCAATATTCAAATATTTCCCAGGACTAATTTCAATTATCTTGCTTTGAGTATTTTCCATAGAGATAACTGGAAAAATGTTGTTAAATGTTGACTCTAAAGAATGAATTGTGCAATTTTCTTGAAAATTTTGTCCTAAGATCTCATCCGCAACAATGTATTTTGTGTCTCTTAATTCTTTCAAGATATCTGGTTCAGAAATGAAATAGTCTAATAGATCTTCATTATTTTCCTCTCTAAAATCAAAGGTTTGATTAATACTTAAAATAGTTTGAATTACTTCTTCCTGTTGTTGCTTTGTTTCATAAAGCCAAGGTAATTGATCTATTACAGAAGGTTTTTGAGTAGGAGGATAAAGTGTGATCTGTTTCCTTTTAGTTCCATGTGAGATAATCATATTCCCTATTCTACAATCGATGAAAGCATCAGTTGTGGCCAACCAAGGTCTTCCAAGGATAAATGGATGGAATCCTAAATTAGATTTTGGTTGAAGGACTAGGAAATCAACTGGATACTCCCAAGAGTCCAAAGAAACTGTGATATCTTCAAGTATACCTTCAGGAACTACTTTAGATCTATCAACTAATTCTAGGACTGTAGTGGTTGGTCGAAGATTTTGCAGATTCAAATATCTCATTGTCTCTAATGTCATCACATTGATAGCTACTCCTAAGTCAATTAATGTTTTAGAGATTGAAAAATTGTTGATTGTTATTGTTACCATTGGAATTCCTGGGTCAACACATTTTTCAATTGAAATGACATTTGACATTAGGCCTGCTAGATTTCCAATTACATGAATTGTTGGTGGATCTTTCCTTATTTTGTTAATTTTCTTTGAACATAATTCCTTAATTTCTTTTGTATAGATTGGGATATCCTTAATAGCTTGCAATAAAGGAATTTTCACACAGACATTTCTTAATTCATCTAAGACATCAAACTCAAGAAGAGAGATTGGTACTTTCTCTTTAACCAACCTTTCTGGAAAATGAGGTGTTTGGGTATTTAATGTTTTACTCTTTTGGATTTGATTGTCTATTGGTAGTTTTTCTATGTGAGGAATCTCTTCTTTTTCAATTTGTTCTTCTATGATAATAGGAGAATCCTTTGGTAGAACTTTCCCAGACCTTAAGTGGATATTTTGAAGAGGAAGGATTGAGTATGATGGTCCTTCATCAATGTTATACATGGGTTTTTCCACTTTATTATTAGGATTGGAGATTGATTGGGGTGGTAGTTGAGTTGGTCTAGGTGGAGGTTGGTTAGATGGAAGATGGAGTTGTTATGGTTGGGTTAGTTGTGGTGCAGGTTGTGATAACTGAGAATATAAATTTTGTGGTTGATTCTGCTGGAATTGTTGATAAGGAAAAGGTTGGTATGGCGGTTGGTATGGATGTTGATATGGATGTTGGTATGGCTGTTGGTATGGTTGCTGATATGGTTGTTGGTATGGATGATTTCATTGAGAATACCCTCGCCAAACTTGAGGAGGTTGGTTTTGGTTCTGCTGAGGAGGCCAAGTTTGCCAAGGCATGGGTGCATTCCATGAATTTTGAATAGGATTTTGAAAATTCTGAGGAAATTGTTGAGAGAATTGAGGAGAAATTTTTTGAGACATACCTGTGAAACGTGGCTGCCAAGGCTTCCTTGATGCTAAGTAATAAAGATATTCCATTCCTTGTCCTTCTTCTATGTGAGTATATTGCAATTATTTTAATTTTGGACAATCATCAGTGGCATGGTTATCTGTACATAATCCATAGACCTGAATTTTGTCTAAAGGACAATCTCTCAATGCATGTTTTTTTCTACATTTAGGACAAAAGATGGATAATACTTGATCTTGTTCCTCTTGCTTCTTTTTAGCTTTCAATGTATCAATTTGTGAACCAAATGTGTTCATGATATCAGTTTTAAAGTTCTCAAAATGATTCCCTAATTCTGATTTGGTAACACCATTTGAAATTGATTTAGTTGCCTTTGTCACAGTATCTCTTTGTCCTCGTCCTCTTTTAGCTTTTCCCCTCGATTATTTCTTACATAATTCAACAATTTTTGGGAAAGGTAGGTGAGAAATATCCCCTGCCCCCATTAAATTAAGAGCATCCAAATTTTCATCTGAAATCCCCTTCAAAAAGATAGTACAGATGACATCCAAAGGACGATTATATTGCTTAGATTTGTGCATATTATAGAGAAAATTTTCTAGATATTCCTCTAAGATTTCATCTTCACTTTGAGACATTTTAAAGATATCTTCTTTAGAGTATTTGGACTTGCAATAGGGAAGATATTTAGCAAGAAATTTATTTTTCATGTCATCCCAGTATACTATGGTTTCTTCTCCCAACCCCATGAACCATTTTAATGCATATCCTTTCAAAGTCGTAGGAAATAAACGAATATTTTGAGCATCATTGGTATATCCATATGTTTGAAAAACAATGTGAAATTTAAACATGAAAGCATCAGGGTCTTCAGTAGACAAACCAAAGAAATTTGGAAGAACAGAGGGAGGAATATTCTTCATTTTTATGTCATCTCCTAAAAGAGTTGGTGTATCAACTATAGGAAATGCAAATTTAGTATGTTCTTCTTCCTCCTCTTTATCATTTCCTCCTCCTCGTGTCTCTTCTCAATGTGATTCTCTATCCTCTCATTCTTTCCTTCCTCTTTCTTCATTTCTTTTCCTCTCTAATTCCCTTTCCATTCTCTCCCTTTCTTGTCTATCAGTTTCTGACATTGCAAAGAATTTTTCTATTGTACAGTCAGATATTTCTGTTGGAAAAAGAGGTTGTCCTATTTGTTCAAAAATACTTTCCTTTTCTTTTTACTTTCCTACAGAAGATATTTCTGATTGTGATTGTTTCTTCTTTACCTCATGAGCCAATAGAACTTGTCTTTCTATGAGAGTTAACCTTTGTCCTGAACGTTGTTTTTCTTCTAATTCTTCCAAAGTAATTTTTCCAGCAGTTGGTGTGGTAGATTCATATTTTTAGTTGTAGATGTTCCTGCTCCTACAGATGGTTGATTAGTTTTTTGGGGGTTTTGTTTTAAAAATCTACCTTTATCATCCCTAAGTTTAGACATAAAGAAACATAACATAAAATTAATTCTATTCTGTGTTTTTGTTTATTTGTTATATATATATATATATATATATATATATATATATATTAATCCTATCTCTAAATGTGCCTCCCCAACAATGGCACCAAAATGTTAGGCTCCAATCTATTGATGTAAATTAGAGTGCAAATGACTGTCAATCCGGTGTTTGTAAGACTTAGAGGCACATCCAAAATGTATGGATTTAGAGATAATCTTTTATTCTTTAATGGGAATAAACAAAAAACTATTCTAAGAGATGAATATGGAAGAGATGCTAAGCTTCTGTTTAGAAGTCCTATTCATAGATCTCATGACAGTAATCAACAAATGTTTTCCTAAAAAGTATTAACAGTAAGCATTCAAAAGATATTCGAACTAGTTCTAAGGCTTATCAATGCTAGAAAGACAAAACTCTTATTCAAGAGTTGTATTCATTGTCTTCTTCCATTCATTAGCAATTCTCACCAATTCTTGTTAAATCAAAAGTACTGAAAGTGTAAATAACTCAAAAAACATTCATGATTATCCTAATGCTTGAAAGCAAAACACACATTGAATTCTTATTCAAGAAATCATTCACAATATGAGTAAGGCTTAGAAACATTAAGCATATTAATTGACTATGGAATTCATCTAACTACAACAAAGATTAAACTCATCTACAACAAGATCTAATCTAAAACATGTATCAAAGATTACTTGAAAAGAACATAAAGAAAGAGTGTACTAATTTGGCAAAGGGGGCCCTCCAATGCTTCACTTGTACACTTGAGTTGTCTCAGCTAAGAAGGAGCTTCCAGAAACAT
Organism: Picea engelmannii; assembly: GCA_009831015.1. Classification (NCBI taxonomy): domain Eukaryota; kingdom Viridiplantae; phylum Streptophyta; class Pinopsida; order Pinales; family Pinaceae; genus Picea; species Picea engelmannii. Next base: position 234,523 of record ML791475.1, read on the forward strand.
TCACATCATCATTTCATAAACATTATCAAGAACAAAATGCAGAACTGATATCAAGATTGCAAATTCCAAAGTTTCTTCATTCACATCACAAGGGTGTCATACTAGTTTATGCTTTAGAGTATTTATACAAGTGTTTTGAAACTAATAATGCTAATAAATATCCTAAAGATCATGAAAATATCCATAATATATGCTAAGAAGGTCGAATACCCCCTTCAAATCCATAAAATATGAACAAATCCCAAGAAAATCTAAAATTGTCCATGATTTTAGGCTAAAACAGGGTATTTTCTGCTGAAGTGGCCCTGTTTGACCAACATTGACCAGACACCTGTAAGGATCAGACCTCAAAGATGATAGCTCATATTCCATACTTGTACATCAAGGATCATGATCCAAGTCGTAGATTTTGCCCAACTCTCCTGCAAGTACACGAACCTAGGAGCAATTATGGGATTTAGTCAAATCCTGTAATTTCTGATAAATTTTCAATTTTAATGCCAAGAATTCGAAAACTCAATTCTTAAGATAAAGAATGATAAATGTACCTTGCATAAGCTGTTTTATGGAAAATATGGAATGAAATGGAGGCAAAATGGATGGTTTTGGAGGCAAAAGTATAGTTTATAGAGAGAAAAGGAAGCATAAAAATGTACTCAACACCAAGCAAGTGGGTTCTACGAACCTCTCCCCTTCTAATGGATCTACTGGTGCTATGACCCTGTAATCTCTGGATTCAAATGTCATTTTCCTTTTCTTCAAATTAATTATGGTCTGGTTTTCAAACACCCAGTCCAAACCGGGTAGTGTCGGATATGGTGTTGTCTCTCCCAATGTTGGCTCTCCCATGCATTGCCAGGTTTTCTTGGGTAGGACATTCACTTCGGATCCTAAGTCGAGTATGATATCTCCCATATTGAAATCCCCAATGTTAGAATTCAATATAAATTCCCTACTTGTTCTTTTTCTTGTGTGTAGATGATTGACAATTTTCGGTTTTAGGTTTTGTTCTCTCTCGTTGCTACATTTCTCTAGGATGCTTTGCAATATTTTGACAGAGGAAGGATCACTTAACATTTTTATTCATGACTGCAAGAAGTCTTTGATATTACTTACTTGTCCCTCGGGTGGAATTCCTTTGGTATGATCCAATGATGGAAGAATTTTGTATTCTAGGGCTTCATCGGCTAGTTGCGTAGTGGAAGTCGACATTGTGTCCCTCTTCTGAAATTCTTGTCTAGCTTCCTTAAAAGTCTCCATTTCTTTGGGCGCGTCGAACTTCTTCCTTGGTTCGGTGTTCTTATTTACCCATTGGTTCTGTGCAGGTTATTGTCGGACTATGTCATTTCCTGTCTTTTTTCCTTCATGGGTGACTATGTTGATGTTCTGTCCATCCTCCCTTGCTTCGGCTAAAATCCATTGAACATTCTGGTTGTTCTGGTTCCTTTTTTCCTGGATCTTTACTAATAGTGTCGGGAATTCTTATGTGTTGTGATCCAATGCATGACAATACACACAGGCTATTGGCGGTAGTGGGAATTCCTGTACATAATGTCCCAGTTGCTAACAATTGTGAAATGTGACTAGTCCTTTGCCACATCTGAAACCTTCTCTGGTTCGTCCTCCTCCTCGATAGTCTGTTGGGTCCCCTCTTGACCCGTTATATGGTGGTGCCTGATTATACTGTGTGGTATTATACTGGGGTTATGCCATGTTGTACTGTGGCTGTGTGTTGTTGTATTGTTATTATGCAGTGTTGTACTATTGTTGCACAGTGTTGTATGGAGTTGGGGCTTGATTGAACTGTGGTGCTACTTGCCTAGTCATATTTTCAGCCTATACTTTGTATTCGTCTGATGTTTTTTCCTACATCAAATCCATAGTTCTGCAATATTTGTTGTCGTGACCTACTGACTTACAAAAGGTGCAATAATAATTCTTTGGAACTATCTGGTACTTCTACATCATCATGCAGTGATAAGGGTCGTGACCTTGTTTCTTGCATATTTCGCACCATAATCCTCCATGTTGTCGCAAGAGTTGGTTCTAGGCTGTAATAGAGCCAAGACTTAGCACATTTTAAATTAAATAAATTTTTTCACTTAGACTTGACTAGGGTTGAATGCAAGTAAATTCCGCGATAACCTCGAACCACTTTTGATTAGAAACTGCCCCTTCCAACCTGAGATGGATCTCTCAAAAATATGTCACAATAGGATATTCAATAAGCTTAATAGTGAGCAGATATGTGGGTAACAGAAAGTTTTGGGTTTTTAGTTTTGGTGGGTTGGACCAGGAGGTAGTCCATTGGGAATGGAGTCAAATGATCAAGAAAATAATAAGAGTGTTTCAGCGATGGAAATCCATGGAACAAAGGCGAGGTAGAAGTTGATTACAGAGAGAAGGATTTATAAAAGTATGGCAGAATAATAGAGAGGAAACATATCAAAATGCAAGGAGCATAAATCAGTGGAAAGAGATGGTTGGGACAGAGCATCTATCCAAGGATGAATTATGAACCTTTACATCTCTACAAGAAACAACCTATAACATGTCCTGCAATAGAGAATCTAACAAATGGATGAATTCCATTACAAACATAGTCACAAATCGGGAATAAAATGGAAATAAAACCAAGTGAAATGATGGGAGAATGAAACAATAAGACATTCTCTGCAAAGAAAATCACAAGAATCTTTGTTGTAGATTAAAAATGGCTCTGCACCCTTTTATTTAAACAAGAAAAAAAATGCTACCACCCAGGAGTACTACTCCTATATGTATTCCCCCCCCCCTTCTCTCTCAAATAGATATACAATATATAAGACTTCAGCGTATAAAAGATGAGAAACGACCTCAAAACCCACTGAGAAATGAACTGGCAGTTATTTCACTGAAATCTGGGCACGTTCCTACATTTTTGGGTCATGTCTACAACACCATATTGCGGGGAACTTTTTCCTACCTTCCTGAGCTCTAAATTAGGATCTGAAGATACTACTAGAAATCTTAGGATCTGTAGATGTCAATCGACTATTCAAAAGTGTAAAATGACCTCTCCAAGGTTTAGAAAAGTGAGTTTTCCCACAGGTTATGTTTTTTGGAAAAACCAGTGATTTCGGTGGCTAACAGGCTGAAAACATGGGTATCTTAGCCACCGAAATTCTTGGCTTTTGGCAGCTAACAGTGCAATTTCAGAGCGTCGTAAGCCAACGAAAGTCTCGAAACCCCATTTTCGGGTTTTGGGGAAATGAAGCAATGGTCAAAATCTTTATGTCGGTCAAACCCTCGACTGTCGAAAACCCGAAATGGTGACGTGGCACTTATGTAAAACTTTATTATAGATATTTTATTGTCGTTTATTGATTTCGGCATTCGAGTTTTGGGGAAACAGAGCAATGGTCAAAATATTTATGTCGGCCAAACCATCGACTGCCGAAAACCCGAAATGGTGACGTGGCACTTATGTAAAACCTTATTATAGTGATTTTATTGTTTTTTATTGCATTCTTTTAGTACCTCCACATGACTTGATTTCTTGGTAAAAACACATCTACACTTTCATAAGCTAAGGGAATATGAAACTTGAGATTTAAGATACTGAAAGTTTGCACTTTCAGTAGCTAAACACTATAAATGTTTTCCTCCTAAGCTATTGAAAGCCAAAATTTCAATATTTGTTCCAACATTCCCTGTGGTAGCATATTTGGCATGCCTGTTGCCATATACTACGTGAATGTTGGAAATTCGTTTTTGTGGTGTCCTTCCATCCTGCATGTGGTGTACCAAACAGATTCTCGTTTTTCCTTGTTCTTGTTCTAATTCAACTGAAATGTTAGGTTCTTGAAATCCTCCTTCAATTCTTCAATAGTTGGGTCCATCTGCTGGTACTGGTTGTCTTCCAACTGCAAGGCTTCCTGTAGAGCGTCAGCCCGTGGCTGAAAATTCTACTGTCGTAAGGGATATTTTAGGTGTGGGAGCAGTGAGTTGACAAACAATTTCCAATGATGCATCTTGATCATAAGGTATTTTAACTTCCCCTTCAGTCGCTTGAATCTCTGGTCAATCTCCCATATAGACTCTCCTGGTTTTTGTCTGATCTCGATCATTTCATTCATGTACTGGTCCTTTGAGAACAGCTTATGGAAATCATTAATCAATAGCTTCTTAATGTCTTCCAGTGTGTTACCCGTAATTTTGGTCTTCATGATGATGTATTGATTATGGTGCACTCAGGCTCTTCATTAGAACTTTCTCCTGAGAAAAGTTACTTTCTTCTCTTACCAAAAATATCATTTTTGAGGAAGGTTCGCAGGCTACCAATACATTTGCCTGCAAGAATGTATGATTCTCACAGGCTACCTTAAGCCAGGGTGCGAGAAGTTCACACTGTGTATAACTGCTAGGGTGCGAACACCTTCTAAAGAAGGAAAAAAGAAGAATTCTCGAATCTTCTAGAAGGGAATCTTCTAGAATGATGAGATGGCATTCGAATGGTTATCTAAGTACTGGATTTCCTGATATTTTGGGATCATTCCTATCCAAGTAACTAATTCATTCTCTCTTATATATTGAGGGGATTCTCATGGAAGAGGTGAGGAAGCAAACAAGAAAGAGATTAATTGGAGAATTAGTGAAAGATTGTGTGAAGGATTGAAGCTACAACAGCTAGAGAACTCCAACAAAGTCATCGAAGGTGGTTGATCTTCTTCATGCAAGTGAGCAAGTGTGTGTGTCAGAGCTAAGGGTCATCTAAAGGAAGCTTGCAACATCAAGGCTCAGGTTCTAATCTTTACTTTCCATCAATATGATACAGTAATGTGTCCCTTTCCCATAAAGTTAGTTCTACTTTATTGTATAACTCCGTGATCATATACTTAGATGAACTGTTGAATAGATTGTGCTTTCTTCACTTCGGTTGGTTTTTATTGTTTTGATCTTGACTGTACGAGAGCATTGGAGCGAAGCAGGAGAAACAAAGATCAAAGGAAGCGATTGTAAGGTATGTTCTTTAATCGAATCTCCTAGTACATTCAATAGTTAAAATCTAGGGAAAGAGTATCATTCTGTCTTGCTTTGTTCTAGATCCAGGTGGATCTAAGGAGATCGGTTTGTGTCCGCACTTACGGATTTATCCAATAACATAGTGTCCTCATCATCCTAGGGGCACTATTCGTGTCTAGACTCATGTACCAATCTAGTGCGTGGTCTCTCAGTGTGATCGCTAGCTGTGCAACTTTGGTATCTTCATCAGTGATATATTTTGCCTCCCAGATCTTTGCACAAATAAACAAATACTTCTCAGGGTATTCTACTGCTTCTCCTCGAAATTCTGGTAATCTGATCGTGGGGTCATTTCCTTCCATTCTAAATAATAAATTTCTACCTCCGTCGCGCGATGTAGTGACTTGACTAGTACTGCCTGAATTGGCTCCTCTAGTTGTTTCTCCCGTGGTAGATGTACTTCTTGTTATCGAAATTCCTTTGAACTTCGGTTTTCTAAACGGTGGTGTTCTCTTTGGTGTATTGGTCACACTTGGGTTTATGGGTTCCATGCTGACATTAATATGGAAAGGATGGCTATATTAGCCTCCTGTTCTTGGGCCTCTTGTTTTCCTCTCATAGGTTGTGCGCAAGATTTCCTCAATCTTCTCCACAGCCCAAAGATCCTCTACCTCTTCTTCATCTCTTGCCAATCCCTCCCTCACAGCTACGACTCTTTTCTTGGTATTCACCTTATATTGGTAGGGTACTCTACTACATGTTGTTCCTAGTGATGCCAAGATCCACTTAAGATGGTTGTCATCCATCAATATTGGGTCCAAGAATTCCTCCTCCTTTGTGCCTTTATCCTCACCTTCAGCCATTTATCCTTCCTTTTTCAGTGCTTCCCCCCTTCCCCCATGCACACAAGGAATTATAGCTATCTTCTTCCATTGTCATTACACCTTTGTTATATAACAATATTTTAATAGAGGTATACAGTGATCGAATGTACCTTCCACGAGGTCCATGTAGAAATTCCTACTATGTTGCACTGTATTAATTCACTATGTCAACTGCAAACTCTGTGATGAAGCCTGCCACAATACTGTCGAGCCAAAAGTCGTCTGTACGGGTGAATTTGTTGTTCCCATGTTGTAACTGCTCAATATGTACTGGGGTCCAATCTAGCTTTCAGATCCGGTTCGTCGCGTGGTTATCTTTCAACCTTAGTATCCACTCCTACAGTAGGTGGGGAAAATCACAGAAAAAGACTTCGTGTAAATATGTAAACACGTATTTATCCATATATTTGCGAGGTGTGAGGCTTAGGGTTTCTATTATCCTACTGGGAAAACTCTAGTTCTTTAGTTCTCAACCATCCTTCGATTTCTTCTTTCGTGGGGTTCCACGGTCTCAACATTCCCTTCTAGTGGCTAAGCGGTCTTCTGATTTCACTCATTCTTTTCTCATGTGTTCTATCTCATCTACTCAGTCCTCTCTTGTTCCTCTTACAACAAAAACAAAACCATTTCTTGGTTCTGTTGGACAAATTCTCTCTCCTACATGCACCATAGGCCCGGGGTTCATATCTTTAAGGGTACCAACAAATCCTAAAACGATCGGCCCTTCTGGTAAACCATAAGGAAACACAGTACATAGAGCGTACTATGCAGTCTCACCTGAGATAGATTTAAATGGGTGGTTGTAAGACTCAGGTGTTTACAGCCTAGGATTGAGCATGAGATAGGAGATCTTTATTCTAGGCTATTAAGTATGATTTATATTACAAACTATTATTATCCTCTTTTATATTTTAACCTCCATGGTGTCTTTTCGCTAGATTCCCACAACAAGTAACCAAGCAATATGATAACTCATTCATTCATTGCATACAACATTTAACTACTAACATATGACAAACATATGCATGCATTCAGCACATTACATAGGTATTACTGTGGTTCACCCCCTCTTGGGCTACATCCACAAAGATTTGGCTCTTGGCTCTCTTATTATGGTAGTTTTTCAATTCTCGCGTCTCACGCTTACAACTCTCCTCCGATGGGTAAGATATCTGGGAGGCAAACTAGACCGCACCAGGCTCCTCGTCCTACGATTTAATCCTCGAGATCTACCTTTTATATTCTTCTTAGCTCTCTTACTTTATGAAAATAATACATCTAATCAAAAACATTACATAGAAACAATATCAACTCTACAACAGTAGTAAAGCTCAACCTTAGTGAACCTCTCTGAAATCTTCTATGATACCTTCGTATATTTATTATATCTATTGATATATTTATCCATTTACACAAAAACCTTACAAACACCATAAACCTACTGTCGTTAGGTCTTCCTTCTCCACATGCATTCGTTTCTTCCTTCCAGCTGTCACCTCCTTCTTGCATGCATGCATGCTGTGCTTCTTGCCAGTTGTCACTTTCCCCTTGCATGCTTCCTTTCCCATGATTTATCTTACAACTTTCATTCTTATTTATGCACTCTTTCTTTCCCACCTTGGCTTGTTTTCAACACCAATTCTCCTTCAAAAGTAAGAGAACAATGATAGAAATATGCAACATATTTTGCAGAGAATATAGTGCGGGCTATACAAAAGATGGCAGAGTTGTTGGAGAAAAGTGGCCAATTGTGGAAACAAGTACAAGAATATGGAATATTACAAAAACTAAAATAAAAGGAGGATATGATCCACATGGAAATGGAAGACTTGAAACAAATATAGAATACAATTTCACTGCCATAAAAGATTAAGAAAACTGCATAAATGAAGAATCTGCAGTCAGAAGAAAAGGAAGTGATGGCAGAAAATATTGCAAGGCAGGCTTAGTTAGAGCCTCTGTAGGAAAAAGATGAACAAGTGGTCATGGAGATCGATGAAAAAACATGAAGGGTGGAGAATATAGTCTTGGAGGGGGGACAAATATTGAAACCTCCAATCACCACGAAGATGGTATAATATATGGAAGAAAAGAGAAACTACGCTTAGGAGCAATGCCAGCAAGAAACATAAATGTATGAAGCACTGGCATAGGAAGTGAAGGATGCAGGAGTCAGTGAGTGACTCAGGACGAGTCATGATGTTAGTGTTGGGGGCATGTTGGCGCAGACCAATTTTGGGAGAAAATCAAGGAAGTTTTGAAGGAATCAAGGAAGAAATAAGAAAATATAAGGAAGCATAAAAAAATGGGGAGTGTGTCAAAAACAAAGGAAAAGCATCACCAGAAATAGAGGAAAAATAACATCAAGGAAAACTAGTTACAAAGTGGACAAACTCCTATGGAGCAGTTAAAAAGTGGACAAACCTAATTTTCTTAGGGTTAGGGTTTTTGTAAGGGCTTTGTCCCATTTTTTTGTATAAGTATAATGTATTAGGACTATGAAAAGGGTTGGTTGGTTAAGTGGTTGGTTGAGAGATTCTCTAGAAGTTCTTCTTTTTGTGAGGACTATTGTGATTTGTGGAGATCGATTGTAATAGAGGAAGAAATGTATAGTGTGTGACACTAGATTTTGCATGAATATTAATAAAGATCTGAAACGACTCATCTTTATAGACATATCCCCAGGAGGGGGTGAACCACGATATATATGGTTTATGTGTGAATATTTGTATTACTTTTGGTTATATTTTCTTTAATGAGTTTATGTTGAACATGCTAAAATGATAAATGAAATAATATTGTGCACTAGGAATAACTGATGAAATTTGTAGTACAACAATAATGGATGAATGCCATAGTTAATATTCAGATATGAATCTTATGTTGCAGTATATGAATATACATCATTTAGTATATGATTTTATAATGGTTCATGAAGTTCTGTTGGAATATTTTAGTCACTGGTTAGAGCTAAGGTCCGTTAGGGTTAGCATAATAAATAAGGATTTGAGGGATAGTTATTGAGAAGATATAATGTCCCTGAGAGAGAAGGACATCCTATCCCATGATTGTAGACACCTGAGTCTTGTGGAAACCCATTGAATCCATATCAGGTGAGGCTGCACAGTGCACTTTGTGCATTGTGTTTCCTTCTGGTATCCAGAAGGGACAATGTTCGAAGGGAAGTTTGTAATCCTGTAGTTAGAACCTGGGTCAGACCGTAATATCCAATAGTTATCATCTTGATTCTGCATGCATGATGAAATAGATTGATCAAATGGGAAAAAATATTTAGAATAACAACATCAAGGATCACATTCCCGAATCTGTGAAAAAGAAGTTGGAAGATCAATCGAAACGAGGTAACTCTCATGCACTAATTTCGATTAACTCTTCTCTTGATGCATGGATCCTATATTGAAGCACATCCCACCATATGGCAGAAACATAAAATGGTTTTTCTTCTATTTATGTATGCATGGGTACTCCCATCCTCATGGGAGATGATACCCCAGTTGAGTTCATTGGCCAAGGGAGAGTAGAACTCCCACACAGAAGTTTTGAGAACATCTTACATCTTCCAAAACACTCCCTGAATCTACTCTACATTTATCAGATAACACATTCTGGTATAGGAAAAAGGGTGGAGTTCACACCTGATTCCATAACCATATATGATATTCATGGTAATCCACGATTGTTGTTGGTGAGGTAAACCACCAATCTCGTTTGTATACTTTTAATAAATTCATTGCTAAATCTGATTGTTCTTTACTATTGATGCATGTTGATGATACTAGTAGATTATGGGACAAGATATTCAAGCATATCAACTTCTGATACATGAAACAACTATGGAAACATGATATGGTCATCAACTTTCCAAACGTACACTTTTCAAAAGGAGTTTTTCAAGGATGCGTTCTTGGAAAACATCCTCAAGAAAATTTTGAGAAAGGTAAGGTCTAGAGGGCCTCCTCTACTTTGGAGCTCATCCAAAGTGATATGATGGGACCCTTTCCTGATCTATCCATCAGCAAAGCAAGGTACATGCTCACATTTACTGATGATTTCTTATGATATACTTGGGTGTATTTTCTCAAGGAAAAGTCTGAGGTTTTTGAGCATCTCAAAGGCTTCAAAGAACATGAAGAGACTCATTCCATAATAAATATAAAAATTATCTAAAAATACAGTGGAGGGGAATATGTGAAGTGAGATGTCCACCATCTTTTTTCAGAGGGAAGTATACAACCGCAACACACAGTACCTTACATTTCGCAGCAGAATGGAGTAGCTGAGAGGAAGAACATATCCCTTAAGGAGATGGCCACTTGCATGTTCCATGAAAGATATATACTGCCCAAGATTTAGGTCAAGGCACTTAATTGCTCCAACCACATTCAGAATAGATCTCATATTAAGTCTTGAATTCATCAGGAATGAAACAAAAACCTCACGAGGATATCAATCCTTCTATGTTTTTAAATAAGTGGTACTCCTCTTTGGCTTATGATATTCTTTGTGATTCCGAATTAAGAATAATATATGAACCCAAGATAGTCTGATATTTAATGCTAAAGAAAAATAAAAATGATGAAAAATAAAGACTATTTTTTAAAAGAAGAATTCCGTAGAAGTGGTCCAGGAATCTCAGACATCACACATTTAAGAAAATAAAAAAAAATTCCTCACAACCATCATAGTGAAAAATAAATATTTTGATCACATTCAAAATAAAATATGGTCCATTCGTATAAGAGAATTTTCGTAGAGTAATTCTTATATAGCTCAAAAAACAATTATGATAGATCAATTTCAAATACTTTATACTCAAGACTTAGAGTTATAAAATACAGTCAAATTTGATCTCAAATTAGTTCTCTGGGATTTCTCAAATATAATAATGTCTATTACAGTGCATTGAAATTAAAGGCATTTGTCCAAAGGACTGGGATTGGGGCTCTCGTTGACCACAAAGAAAACATATACAAGAAAGTAGGAAAGAGAAAGAAGAAAGTGGGTGGGTGTCTAACAACAAGATTATGATGGTATCTCTCACTCCATTTGCTTGTTGTTGTTTCTTTTGCACCCTTTCTTGATGCAGTTTGATTATTGGTCATAACTACTTCTGTTGTAATTCCAAATATCTCGGTGAGTGAGTTGTTTAACCATTCTTGAATATACTCACTTAATGGGGAAATGATTACCTCTTGTTTTACTTTAATGTCAAACAACTCTTTTTCAATTTCTATTAAATCAATAAATAAATTTTGTAAAGTATTCTCAATATCCTCATTCTTATTTGTGTACTCAACAAGCCAGATGTCAATATCATCATGTGTAAATTCAATCATAGTATCAAACTTTTCAACTAATGCCTTGTTTAGTTCTTCAACTTGTCCTTTGAAATTTTTTCGAGTCATGAGCATTGAATTTGAGAGATACTTAGGGTCAGGGAAATCAATAGTGGTTCCGACAATATCTAAATCAAAAAATAAATTACACGCTTTAGTTTTCTTTCTTGACAAATTAGACAATTGAGTTGACAATCCCTTTAATATGTTAATTCTTTCAATCCAACATGATTTTAGTTGTTTGATGTGGCTCAAAGAAGGAATATTTTATTTCTTTCTCAATTTCTTTGTCATTGTTGTTATAACCCTAACATTCCCTACCTATGAATACATGGAATTTTCCTTTCTACTTGCACAACTTGCTAAATTACTGCTCAAGATCTCTCTTTAAAAAACTATATTTGGATCATGTACACATCCTATTGCACTACTGCCCATGTGTTGGATCATGTTGTCATTGATGTCAAAGGTTTGGTGTCAAAGGATTGATGTCAAAGGAACAATGTCTTATCATAGTATATTGATGAAGTATATATTGTCAATGGATTGATCAATGTGTTGCATAGATGAATATGGATCGATATGTTGTCATTGATGGTTTGATCCATTCATGTATTGATCGTTGGATCATGTGATCATGCACAGAATAAATGACAAAGGGACAATGTCATAGTGATGTATTGTCATGGGCTATTCCAAGTTGGATTGATTTAAATATGACCCATTATTGTCTTGTCATGGTTGATAGGAAGTACAAATGGATGAATTCCAAAGTGGTCCCCTTATCGTGAAATCCCTCAAGGGAATACGGTTTGTAGTCGATTTATCCTAGAAGTATGGTTAGAGAACCCATGCTTGATTGTGGAATAATGGGATGAATATCAATGCATTTGTCAGTGAAACTATCCTATATGGATAGTGCTTGTCATTCCATTTCTGGTGGTATGTGGAATATCACATAACTCCTCACGGTTTGAGAGTTATGGCCTTACGAAGTTGGAGGACCCTCATGTGTTGGCTAGAAGCCCCAAAAGTTAAAGGGAGTCAAAGTGCTTACAAAGAATAAATTATTTAAATAATAAAGTGAAGTGATAAATTCAAAGAGGATTATTTAAATAATAAAGTAAATACATAAATTTCTAATTATGGAAAGTAGTTATAAGAGGTTTAACCCTAAAATGAGGAAAGTGGGTTAAGTGGTCAAGTGGCTATTGGATATATGGACAAGTGGAAAATTGGACAAAGTTGGACATAAGTGACTATGTGGACAAAGTGGCGAAGAAGATGTTTCTAAGGAAGCTACTTGGAGAGTATAAATAAGAGGCAAGGGTCTCTTGTAAATATATATCTCTTTAGAATATATTGAAGATCTATTCCGAGAGAGAGATTGACTGGAGGATCTCATGGATGCATCAAAGTTTTTGTAATTCTAAGATATTGATGAAAAAAGTTTTGGAAGTTCAAAAACCCTAGATTCTGAAGGAGTACGCGAGAAGAAGTGGGCTAGAGCACGTACATATGCGGTCTACAATGAGGTAGGGTGTGTACACACGCACGCTGAAGAAGATCACAATGTGTATAGTTGAAGAAAGTCATAGAGATGTGAGTGTGAGATTGTACTAGGTTCCTGAACGATGAAGCAAGTTCTAGATCGTCATTCTATGGGCTCAAATATGCCATAGAAGTTCTGGTATGGTTACATAGTTGTCTTGATGGATATTCTTGCTTATTGTATGGTAGGGCACGTACATACGCGTGCTGCACTATTGACAGGTCACATACCTTTTGACATATTGGTATATTTTGAGGATTGAATCCTCTTCTTAGTTGGTACTGAGTTGTGTAACCTCAGTCTTGCATTGTAGAGTTGATGCTCTTGTGGAGTTGTAACTCTATTCAGTTGTTGTTGATAACCCAAGGATTGTAGTCCATAATAAAAAGGAAATTGTACATACATCTTTTGTTCTTTGTGTTCCTTGTGGTGATGAATTATTGATGATATATGTTGTTGTTACATGTTGTTGATATATGTTCACATTTAACTAGTTATAAATGACAGTAATAAGTGATGAGTAAACGGTGATTGCTAACTAAGGAGTTTTGTGAAGGGAAGTTGAAAAATATCCCTACACTGATTCACCCCCCACTCTTAGTGTGTTCAATGTGTCCAACACTGCGTACATGTGATAGATTCATACTAGACATCCCATGTACATATGCTAGCTACATACTAAACTGCTTGTGTTTACCTCCAAAAGTTGAAAAAAAATAAAAAGTTGCAAGGAATTCGACAAAGTTTATGGGCTATTGAGGGTTTCCCATCCAATTCACCCACTGTATCCCATCCCCAAACTGAATAAATATCATTTTTTCATATAAAAGGAGGTCTTGGGGTCCCATCCAAACATAAAGCATTAGAACATAGAAAGTCTGCCAACATCCCTTCCCCCTTTTAGCCCAAGCTTTGCTTCCCTTTTTGATATTTTGCCTCATCATTCTCCCTTCATCCCTCTCCCTATACAATCCCTTCCCTAATTATTGAGGAGATCAATTGATTGTGAGAGTTATTACGAGAATCATGCACTTGGAGCAGCTATAAGAGGAGCCCAGACTAGGTTCACGGAGCATATTCCAATGATAAGGTTGTAACTATTTGTAATCTTTACATCTGAATAAAAGAATCTTGTTTATGTCCCAAGTATATATTTTTTCTTCTTATTTGATTAATGCATTCACATTTGTATCTGAACCCTAACCATGATAAGTGGAGATAGAATATATTCTAGCTTTGTTGTTTAAATTGTTTGCAGGTCAGATTTGGAAGGAGACTAGCAGTCCAAGAAACTACAAAGTAGAAGGAGGTCTACACCAATTGAAAGGATCTAAGGTACACCCTCTTTTACTTCTCTTATCTTTTAAGGTCAGGTTGTTTGGGGTAGTTTAGAAATAGGATTGTATTTTAAGGGAGATCAATTCTCTACCTATAATATGACCCAGTATAGTAATAGGGGGATTTTCCCCGCTAGCAGAATTAGTGACTCCACCTAGGAATCTTTGTAGGGTCTTAGATGGAGATCTTGGTTATATTTGATTTTCAGTTTATTTATGATTTTTCTGAGTGTTCTAAGTCAAGTTGGGTCTCTAGTAACCTTCAAGGTACCTACCATATTCCTTGTAATATCCCAAAGGACGATCCCTGTTGTAATCATGTTTAGTAAATCATGTTTTGTAGGCTAGTGAGCCGAGTATTGATAAGCTGATAGGATTATGTGTTTATTAGGTCCGAGAGCCTAAGTGTTAAAGGCCGGGAGCTTGATTTTGTACATGTAATTATGCACATTATTAATAAAAGATAAACATCTTTGCATGTGGACCGACCACGATGAATGAGTGATGGGGGAATAAGCTTCCACAAAGCCTGGGTAAGGGAGAGGGGGATAAAAGGTAAGAAATAGGGGCTAATCTTGGGGGTTTAAGCCCTTGGGAATAATAATTTATTATTATTCCAAAGTACTGTGTAAATGTATATGTTTTGTCCCAAGTTACTCGAGAGGAACACATGCTGATGGAGCACATGCAGCTTCATGGGTGACATGTGTCGACCCAGGCGCATGTAATTTAACCTAGGAAATAAGCCACATTGGGTGTTCATTTTGCATTGTTGCATCCATCACCTAAGTCTGGGGTTCGACCCTCCATTCTCCATCCTCCATCTAAACTTGTGGGTGTCCATGATCAACCTCTATCTGGTGTTTTTTCTCAAATCCCTTACCTGGATAGTTTAAGCATGTGTGTGAGATATCTGTGCACCCTTACGCAGTCCCGAAACCAGAACCAATAAGCCATCCTTTGTTTTTGGTTGATAAAACTGAAGTGTCCTATAATTCCTGAACCTTGTTATGTTGTAGCATTTGTCTGTCACTAGTTTTGGGTGGTTGATGCCTATGGTGGTCGCGCAGTGTTGGAGTGCGTGTGGCTTGATGGTCAATGCACATTCATGCTGAGCCTTGTATTTTTTTAGCCTATGTCTAAACCTCTCTCTCCAAGTGAGGGAGGTGCTTGTTTTTGAAGAGGCAGGTTACCAAGCCTGTGAGAGACTCTCTCTAGGTGAGAAAGTGTGCAGAGGAAGTGAGAATTCCTGGAAGGGGTCCTATAGCTGTCACAGAGATTAGAGAATTTCACTCAAGTCTGTTTCTGAAGCCCAAGGCAAGGGAGGTTTAACAGCCGAAGGATTGTCTTAGTGATAGTGAAGGTGTATACTCCTAGGGTGGGACAGGCATGTGGGGAACGAGAGTCTGTGAGAAGTGGGTGTAAGTGACTCTTGGGAGAGAATCCTTCCTCTGTAACTGGGTGTATTCCTATTGACCTTGCCTAGCCTAGGACTTCCTTGCTCAGTGGATCTTAGTACCAGATTGGGGGTGACCTACTGTTGAGAGTGATGAGCAGTGTGGTCTTAGGCTTGGAGGTTTGTGGAAGGTTTGCACACAGTTGGTGGTGTTACCTTCATTTCAAAAGATAAGTACCAATTGTGCTTAATATTATGTTATGCATGTCTATGATGCTTGTATGATCATCATGTATTCCACCGTAATCATGAGTTATTGTTAATGCCATGGATTATGTATACTAGCATTAATTATGTATTTTCTCTGAGTTTTTTACTTAAATCTGTTAATTAGGTTTAATATGCATGTTTTATATACAAGTATGAGAATGTTATGCATAGTGGTGTTGCCTGACAAGTGGGTTGATGGTTGGGGGTTTTATAGTATGGTATCAGAGCCATAGTTTCGACATTGATCCTGGATGGGCCGGATAAGTGGTCTTTGGACCCAAGGTATCGAGTGAAATTGTGTTTGGAAGAACCAATTTTTGGACCCTAGAATGTTCCTGAGTGGCAAGGAGATGCTTGGCCGTGTTACAAAGCTTAGGAGGTGTAGCGGAACTATAGAACCATAGTCGATGTGGTATTTGACCACAGATAGAGAGAGAGAGAGAGAGAGAGAGAGAGAGAGAGAGAGAGAGAGAGAGAGAGAGAGAGAACTCAACGCATGAAGTGTTAGAGCCATTGGATTTGATCAGAAGGAAAGGAGATCCCTCACGACCATCAGATCTGGAAAAGGTGCAGGAGAGTTATCATGGAAACCTTTTGGGGATTTGACAATTGGGAAAAGCAAGATGTGCTAACGCACAAACTCCTGAAACCCAAACTCCTAAAAATAAAAGTGAACGTTGTAGGACCATATGATGTCGCTGAAGGTGATGTGGACCCTCCTAAGCATGCCACATGCCATCATGATTGTTGGAAACAACTGTGTTATGTGGGCCCAAAGGGGATAAAGTAATTCAGAATTTCAGATGTTGAAAGATTGGGAGGAAACAAGTGTGGGAACTCCCGAGGTATGAATTCTTGAAACCCCGAAGTCCCAAAGTCCCGAAAACTTCAAGGGCAAAAATACCGCAATGGATTTTAACCATTGGATGTCATGTAAACGTGGATTGTTGATCCACACTACTTTGCCAGTTCAATAATCAAAACTCTGAAGGATATTTTTGTCTGTGTTGAAATCCCTGAAGGACGAAAGCCCGAGTAGCACCTAGGGGTATAATGTTGGCATGGCCCATGATCACATGGGTTGGGGACTAGAAAATAAGGGGGCTATCGCTCGAAAGTTACAGAGATGAAAATAGCTCAAAAGATTCATGGGAAACTAAATGTTTTCTTGAATCATTTGGTTTATGAGTTATGTGGAATTGTTAAGGAATGACGACCTGACAAATCCCTGTTGTCTATATGTGTGTTTGCAAAATTTCAGTAAGTGCTAGAACCGAATAGGGTTGTTATTGAGAGAAGAGAATGGAAGAGGTGCATATTGCCTCCAATTTAGAGAATGAAAGAGAAGGAAGGGATGTCAACTTGGGAGTTGAAGGATAAAACTCCAATGGACATAGAAAAGAAATGGATACGGAAGGGAATATGATGAAAATCATTGAAAGATTGCAGAAAGATGCCCAGGCTCACAGAGCTGATAGCCGAAATCTCATGAGAGTTAGGGATCAACAAGGTGAATTCAACTTAAAGATGTTGAAGATTCTGGAAATAATAGAAAGGGAATTGGAAAAGGAGAGTGACACAAGAAAAATAGGGAGTCGTAGGACCCTTGAAAAAAAAGAAGATCGAGGAGTGTTAGCAGGCATCGTCGTTGCTCCCCAAATAATTACGGTAAAGAAGCACATAGTAGTTCAAGCCCATCACTTACCAAGAAACCTAGGAGGTATGGGGTGGATGAATTGAAAGGAGAAATGAATAATATTAAGCCTTTCGCATTTGATGGAGAACACCAGAAGGAAGAAGATGTCGAGGCAAGGCTTCTAGGCATGAAGAAGTACTTCCAATTGCAGAATTATTCCTCTCATGACGAAGGAAGAATTGTGATGTATCAGCTAAGGAAAAACATCCATCTGGTGGGATCAACTTGTGTAGGTGCAACACATTAAGGAGAAAGATATCACTTGGAAGGAATTCAAGAGGTATTTTGAGAAGAAATATTTGACTAAAATATATTATGACAAAAAGATGAACGATTTCTTCGAACTCAAACTCGGCAACATGACCATTGATGAATACGAGGGAATATTTTTGGAACTACTAAAGTATGTTTCGTTCATAAAGGAGGAGACTGTCAAGATTCAAAGGTATCTAAGTGGATTACCACCTTCTATTAATGACAAGATTCAGTATGATGACCCTATGTCTATGGAAGAAACAATAATAAGAGAGAAATGTTTATATGAACAACAGAGAGAAAATCCTACCTTCTAGAAGGCTTGGGAAGACAAGAAGAATTTCAAGAAGGAACAAAGTTAGAAGGGAAACAAGCTTCCCTTTTTCAGAAACAACCCTCAGAGATAACCAACTTTTAGAGAGCCTAGAAAGGATGAAGTGGGTGGTCAATTTCCAAGGCAGAGACCTATGTGGTGTTGGGGTTGTAAAGGAAACCATAGGTACAAATATTGCCCCGAAAAAAATGATAAAGTGAGAGCCGTCCACAATGTTCAGAAAGTTGAAATGGTGGAGGACATGGGCGGTAGAATGCCAAGGATATATGTAGCCCTAGACAACAAGCAATTTGAATTTCAATCTCACATGATTGAAGTGGAAGGTATGATCAACAACTAACCACTTACTATTTTAATTGATTCAGGGGCTAGCCATAGTTATATAGATCCTAGCGTGGTGGAAGGTTTGCATTTATTAAGAAGCAAATAGGAAAAGTATTGGTTGGTGAAGTTGGCTATAAGAACCAAGAGGAAAGTCACTGAGTTGGTTAAGTCTTATCCCGTGGACATGAAAGGATTGAGCACGAAGGTTGAATTGAATATTCTACCTTTAGGTTCTTATGAATGTTTAATTGGGATGGACTAGTTGGACCATCACCATTCACTTCTAGACTGTCATAACAAGGCATTTACTTGCCTAGATGAGGAGGGGAATTGGAAAACAGTTCAAGGAATTCCCAGAGATGTAGTTGTCAGAGCAATTTCATCATTACAGCTGAATAAATGCTACAGGAAAGGTTGTCAGTTGTTTGCAGCCCATATGGAGGAAGCATCCAGAGATGAGGTCTCAAATATTGGATACCATGCGGTAATAACAGAGTTTGAATATGTATTTCATGAAGTACCCAAATTACCTTCGAAGAGAGATTTCGATTTCTCTGTAAATTTGATGCCTGGAGCAATTCCTGTGTCGAAATATTGTTATAGAATGAGTATACCAAAGCTGAAAGAGTTGCAATTGTATCTTGAAGAGATTCTAAAGAAGGGATACATTCTCCCAAGAATGTCACCTTGGGGTGCCCCAGTTATATTCATGAAGAAGAAGGACGAAATGTTGAGGTTGTGTATTGATTTCAGATAGTTAAAGAAAGTAACTATTAAGAACAAGTACCCTCTGTCGAGGATTGATGACCTCCTCAATCCATTGAAGGATGCAAAGGTGTTTTCGAAGATAGATCTCAGATCGAGATATCACCAGGTAAGAATTAAGGATGAATATATTGGCAAGACCACCTTCAGAACAAGGTAAGACCACTATGAATTTACAGTGGTGCCGTTTGAACTGCGAACACACCTGCTATTTTTATGTTCTTGATGAATGGTGTATTCGGGGACTATCTAGACAATTTAGTCATAGTCTTCCTAGATGACATTCTAGTGTATTCAAATTCAGAGGAAGAACATGAAAAACACCTAAGGATGGTGTTTCAAGTGCCGAGAGAGAACCAACTATATGCAAAGTTGAGAAAATGCTCATTTTATCAAGAGCAGATCCATTACTTGGGGCATATAATTTCAGAAGAAGGGATCGCCATGGATCTTGAGAAGGTTGAGGCCATAAAAGAATGGTCAGCACCAAATAACATGATGGAAGTAAGATCCTTTATGGGTCTAGCGGGTTATTACAGAAGGTTTATCGCAGGGTTCTCAAAGATAGCCTACCCTATCACTTCCTTGTAAAGGAAGGAAAAGAAGTTTCAGTGGACTTAAGAGTGTGAGAAAAGCTTCCAGCGATTCAAGCAAATTTTAGATAGCACTCCAATCTTGAGGATTGCAGACCCAAATGTGGATTTTGTGGTGTGCACAGATGCATGTAAAGAAGGGTTGGGAAGAGTCCTCAACCATAATGGATTTGTAATCTATTATGAATCCAGAAAGTTGAAAGAGAATGAAAGGAACTACGCAACTCATTATTTGGAGTTAGCAGCCATCGTTCACGCTCTAAGGAAATGGATACATTACCTCATGGGGAGGATATTTGAATTGAGAACAGACCACAATGGTCTGAAATACTTGTTTGACCAGCCCACCCTAAATGATAGGCAGAGTAGGTGGCTGGAGTTTCTATGTGAATACAACTTTCATATCAAGCATATCAAAGGGAAGGAAAACAAGGTGGTTGATGAAATCAACAGGAAGGTTCACAACTTACATGATACAACCATTAGCATGTACCAAACTGATATAAAGGGAAGAATTTTGAAGGCTACAAATACAGATTTGTAGTACAGGGAGCTGGTAGCAAAGCTACAGCAAGGTGACATTCCACAGAAAGTGGAAAATTATAATTTGGGAACCGATGGAATACTTATGTGCAAGAACATAGTTTATGTACCTAATGTCCAAGGTCTAAAACTTGTGATTCTGAGAGAAATGCATAACATGCCTTATGATGGGCACCCTGGATATCAAAAAACTGTGCCAGCAGTCAAGAGCCATTACTTTTGGCTGGGTATGAAGAAAGAGATTGCATAATACATCGCCAAATGTATGGAGTGATAGAAGGTTAAATCTGAGCACAGGCACCCAGCAGGGTTGTTTCAGCCTTTACCCATTCCTGAGTGGAAGTGGGAAGTGGTGACAATGGATTTCATCACAGGATTTCCCAAAACAGGAAAGCAACATGATTCTATTATGGTGGTGGTGGAAAAGCTTACAAAAGATTCCCATTTCATTTCGTTAAAGACCACTCATAAGGAAGAAGATGTTGTTGATATTTTTATGAAGAAAGTGGCACAATTGCACGGAAATCGTAAGACAATTGTGTACAGAGACCCAAAATTTACCTCAAATTTCTGGAAGGGGTTATTCAAGGGATTCAAAATAAATATAAATTTTAGTACAACCTATCATCCTGAGTCATATGGGAAAACAAAGAGGGTGAATCAAGTGATAGAAGACATACTGAGAATGTATGTGATGGACAAACCATCGAAATGGAAAGACTACCTACACTTGGTAGAATTCGCCTACAACAATGGGTATCAAGCATCGTTGAAGATGAGCCCATTTGAAGTGCTTTATGGTAGAAAGTGTTAAGGTCCTAACCCGCACATAGGTAGATCAATGTATTCGGATGTAATAAAGGTCAATATTAATAAGACCTTTCAATAAAATAGAATAAGGCAGATGTAAGAAGACCTAATAGAAGCCTCCGCTTCTAGAAGGATCTTCCTCTAGATGCTTCTCTTAATATACATATTTAGTATAAATAAGGGTCGAGGGTATGAAAAACCCTAGCTTGGATATTATTGTAACAGAGTGCTGCTCAACTGGAGGTTGCCCCCTCGAAGAGGCCTGTGAACATTGCTATCTGATTCAAAGTGCTATTTCTGTTGCTATTTCGTATATCATTTATGTGTATTGTGAAGATTATGATGGATATTTTACTGTTATTCTGTCATTTCTGCTCTGCATATTTTATATATCTGGTATCTTGCAAGTGGTATCAGAGCACTTTCCTTGGCAGAAATTGTAGGTATTTTTTTTCAGGGTAGAGACGTATTCCGACGTCTTTAAGCCACAAAGATTTGTCGTTACGCGCATAAACCCACGGTTGAGGGATAAATACATGCAGGAAATACAAGTGGTTCTTAAGCGCACGTATGTTGGCCACCCTTGTAAACCCTGTTGGTACCCCTTCAAGTGGTAGTGCATCAGACATCACCTGTGTACGGACCGACCTAGATTTCCTAAAGCCCTCCGTAGATAAACCTATCGGCCGCCGGACTGCTATAGTGTCACCGAGAACAACACTCAGGAAGGTACTCTCTAGTACCTAGGTAGTCGGGTATTATGGCTAAGGGTACGGTCTATCCTCCTTAGTTAGTTCCCTGAGATATTGGGCCGAGTACTACTGTTGGACCCCGCACGTATATCAGAGAGCTATAGCACAGGGCAAACCCTTGTCTGTAGAACCCTTGAATACCTAACCCTT
>ML791475.1:261772-295356 GCA_009831015.1 Picea engelmannii
TAATAGACATATTTAGTATAAATAAGGGTCGAGGGTATGAAAAACCCTAGCTTGGATATTATTGTAACAGAGCGCTGCTCAACTGGAGGTTTCCCCCTCGAAGAGGCCTGTGAACATTGCTATCTGATTCAAAGTGCTATTTCATATATCATTTCTGTGTATTGTGAAGATTATGCTGGATATTTTACTGTTATTCTGTCATTTCTAGCATTTCATTTCTGTTATGCATATTTTATATATCTAGTATCTTGCAGAAATTGAAATACTACTGTAAGATGGGATAATTTAGATGACAGAGCAGTAGTTGGGCCAGAGTTGCTCAAGGAAATGGAAGAGAAAATGCTAAAAATTAAGCAGAATTTGAAAGCTGACCAAGACAGGCAAAAAATTTATGTTGATAAAAACAGAACCCACGGGGAGTTTAAAGTGGGTGACCATGTTTTCCTAAAATTTAAAGCTAACAAAAATTCCCTAAGGCTAGGAAACTATGCCAAGTTGGCAGCCAAATTTTGTGGGCCATTTGAAATCCTAGGAAGGATTGGGCCAGTTGCATATATGCTTGCATTACATGCATCCATGACTGTACATAATGTGTTTCATGTTTCATTGCTTAATAAATATATACCTAATGCTAATCATGTTATCGATTAGAATGTGATTCAGGTGGAGAAATAAGGTGTCCTACAAGTGCATCTTGTGCGCATATTGGACTGGAAAAGAAAACAACTCCAGAATCACGCTATAGGGATTGTAAAGGTCCAGTGGACCTGGTACAGTCCTGAGGACATGACATGGGAGCATGAAGATGCTATGCGGGCAAAATACCTGCATATTTTTGAATATTTTGAAAATCCTGCAGATGTTGTGTGAAAGTTTCACTGAGGACAGTGCAAAAATAAGGGGAGGGGATTGTAATATCCCAAAGGATGATCCCTGTTGTAATCATGTTTAGTAAATCATGTTTTGTAGGTTGGTGAGATGAGTATTGATAACCTGATAGGATTATGTTTTTATTAGGCCGAAGAGCCTAAGTGTTAAAGGTGAGGAGCTTGATTTTGTACATTTAATTATGCACATTATTAATAAAAGATAAACATTTGTTCGTGTGGACTAACCACGATGAATGAGGGATGGGGGACTAAGCTTCCACAAATCCTGGGTAAGGGAAAGGGGGATGAAATCTAAGAAAGAGGGGATAATCTTGGGGGCTTAAGCCGTTGGGAATAATAATTTATTATTATTCCAAAGTACTGTGTAAATGTATATGTTTTGTCCTAAGTTCCTGGAGAGGAACGCATGTTGATGGAGTGCATGCAACTTCATGGGCGACATGTGTCAACCTAAGCACATGCAATTTAACCTAGGAAATAAGCCACATTGGGTGTTCATTCTGCATTGTTGCATCCATCACTTGAGTCCGGGGTTCGAACCTCCATTCACCATCCTCCATCTAAACGTGTGGGTGTCCATGATTGACCTTTGTCTGGTGTTTTTTCTCAGATCCCTTAACTGGACAATTTAATCCTATACGTGAGATCTCTGTGCATCCTTACACAGTCCAAAAACTAGAACCAAGAAGCCATCTTGTGTTGCTGGTTGAGAAAATCAAAGAAAACCATAATTACCGAACCTTGTTATGTTGTAGCATCTGTCTGTCACCAGTTTTGGGTGGTCGATGAATATGGTGGCCATGCAGTGTTGGACTACTTGTGTCTTGATGGTCAATGCAAATTTTTGCTGAGCCACATGGTTTTATGGCCTTTGTGTAAACCTCTCTCTCCAGGTGAGGGAGGTGGTTGTTGTTGAAGAGGCAGGTTACCAAGCCTCTGAGCGACTCTCTCCAGGTGAGAAAGTGCACAAATGAAGTGAAAATTCCTAGAAGGGGTCCCGTAGCTTCCACAGAGCTCAGAGAATTCCGGTCTGGTCTATTACTGAAGCCCAAGGAAAGGGAGGCTTAGCAACCAAAGGACTCTCTTGGTGACAGTGAAGGTGTATACTCCTGGGGTGGGACAAGCATGTGGGGAGCAAGAGTCTGTGAGTAGTGGGCATAAATGATTCCTGGGAGAGAATCCTTCCTTTGTAACGGTGTGTATTCCTGTTAACCTTTCCTAGCCTAGGACTTCTATTACACATGATTTTGGTCACTCTGGTGATGTCTCTACAAGTGATGTATTCAGGCTCCCACAAGGACTTTTTGCCTGAGAAAAGTGACTGTTGTCTTCTTCCAAAAAACACATTTTTAAGATGAGGTCGTAGGCTACCTATGTTACAGGGTGAGAAAATCCCTCATTATCGTAGGCCACGCACACTTAGGGTGTGAACTGTTTGCAGTCTTCTCCATAGATAGGGTGCGAACTTGTTTTTAATCTTGGAAAGCAGAAGAGGTCACGAAGATTCTAGAAGAGGATCTTCTAGAAAATGAGTTGGAATTCATATGGTTGGCATCCTACTGACTTCTCAAATTTGGTGGGATTATCCTAATCCATGTAACCATCCCTACTTCTCCTATATATTGATAGGTTTCTCATGGAAAAGGATAAGCAATATTGAATGGAGAATTGGTGAAAGAATTGTGTGAAGAACCCTGCTTGGATAGAAGCTTGAAGACTCTATTTGGTCTATCAATAGGTATTGGATCTTCTTCATGCAAGTGCAGAGAAAGTGTGTGTGTTGGAACCAAGGGTCACTGAAAGGAATCTTGCGACATCAAGGCGATCCATTTTTATCTTCTACTTTCATTTAATATAATACAACGACATGTCCCTTTCCCATAAAATCACTCTTATTTTATTGTGTAACTCCTTGATCATATGCATAGGTTGACATTGAATATACTTTGCTATCTTCACTTTGGTTGGTTTGCGTTGTCTTGGACTTGACATCACAATAGCACCAGAGTGAAGTGGGAACAACAAAGACCTAAGGAAGTGATATAAAGGTATGTTACTCATTCCTTCTTATTAGTAGATTCAATGACTGCAACTTAGGGAAATAGTTGTGTCCTGTCCTATTTTTTTCTAGATCCAGGTGGATCTAGGGAGATCTGTTAGTGTCCTCACCTACCAATTTATCCGATAACAAAATTGATGACTCCACTGGGGATACAACCCATTTTTGGTGGTTTTTTCTTGGCCATTTTCTCTTAACCTACTATTTTTCATTCCCATCAATCTCTGAGTCTTGAGGATACCCTTATAAACTCCATGGTTCCAGAAATTCCCTCAAAAGTTTTTTCTTTTTTCCAAAATTTTCTTGATTACAAACCTTCTTGCACTGCACCCTTCTGTAGCCTATGAGAACCACTAAAGTTCACACCCTGTTGTTCAGTTCAATGCGAACTTCTCACATTCTGCCTATGTCTAGCCTGTGAGAATCCTTGATTCTCGCACTGTACCACACTGCTAGTCTACGAACCCACTTGCAAAAATTTTGGATTAAGTCCTTTGTGTCCTCAGATGCCGAGATTTTTTTGTGTGTCTAGGAAGAACTTCTCTGGCTAGTGATTGAATGTTTCTTGACATCAAATCTCGTGAATGACTAAGCTCTTCTTGATTATGTTTTCTCAATTTTTACCTCTTGACCTTTTTGCAACAAGGGTATAATCTCCGGTTTCAAAATCTGAGTGTTTGTTTGATTGGGAGACTTTGATTGGTTTAAAAGTTGAGATCAATTGTTCTTTTCAATTGCTTGCTTGTTACTAGGAAAATTGTTACCCATGTGCATTTGAAGAGACTCGTCTTGTCAGTTTGTTATTTTTGTCTTCATTGAAAGATTGGTTTGGGTGTTTGTTGTGTATTTCTTTTTCATTGGTTGCTTGTTTTTTCTTAGTTCCATCCCTGTTGTTTGGTTTCTAATAAAAATTAAAGAAATTTTCTTTTTAAGCAACTTTTTATTCGAAAATATTGGCATTCAAGTACTGAAAAAGAACGAATAGGGAATTTGCATTGTTCATGGTTGTTAGATATTACATTTCAGAGAAGATCATACATTGTAGTTCACATTGTTCCATAAAACTCCTCTCTCCCTCCTTTAAATAGGATTCATCGAACAAGAATTTGTCTCATTCATTCCTATTTATGCATTGTTGGGTTAGAGTCTCACACAACATCGATTTCATTTCCATCTTCTTTTTTGTAAGAAAAACCTTTAATAATATTGTGCAATTTTAAAATTCAACTAGTAACTTTTTCTAGGACTCTTTTACACCAACATTAGCTAGGCTAGAGCTTTGGAATATGCAGTGAGACACACTCTCCAAAGCACAAAACACACAATAGTATCTTGTGATAAGGAGTGTCAAATTCCATTTGCATCATTTTGTCCTGGGAAGCCCTTCTCACACAAGGGTCAAACCCGAGGTCGCATTGAGATTGACAGAGTTACTCACCCTGCTTTGTTAATATCGGTGTAGAAATTGCACGTATTACGGGGGTCACTTGAAGGTATACCCACAATGATGAGTGGAAGGATATCAAGATGATTTCAGGCTAGATACCCTGCCCTTGCGTGTGGATCAGACTGTCGACTGTTCCCCCAGGCATTATTGTTGGTGGTGGTGACCTTAGTAGCCTATCTTCTTAGGGTCTTACACAAGGTGACTATGAAGGGGTAAGTCTTCACGGTACCTAGACTCAACGTTGGCCAGACTCACTCAGGATCCTTGGAGGGTAGACCCATGATTGTGTGTGGGAGCTTGCACCAGGGTGTAATTCCATTAAGCAGGTCATCAACGTAACTTTTCCACCCTAGCCCAAACCCTTCTTGTCTTGTCATCATGATGTTGGATTTCATCACCAACTAGTGACTTCGGAATTGGAAGGTCTTGTTTTCTTGGTTTTGCTTCCTAGATTTTACTTGCGTATGTTGTTTGTTTACCCAAGTTGGCCATAGAATTTATTTCATAAGATTCTAACTCGATCACAATTGACCCTCCACGTCGTTCATGTAGAATGAAATGCCTACCCCTAGAAGATCTAGAAGGTTCTCAACCCTTGCCTACCAACTCACTAGAGGGATATCCTCAATAGAGTGAAGTCCAAGACGTCGCCACTCCACAAGTGGAAAGAACTAAGTCTTTAGAATGGTTCCAAATTACCAATTCTCGAGAGGACTTTCGACTTTCTACCGAATTTGAGAGACATATTGTTCGAGTGAATTCTTTCAGAGATCTAGTTGTTTCGTCTTCTGTATCACCAACTGGACCTTTCATAGGACCTGACGGTCAAGATCCTTTTTGGCCTATTGGCATTTTTAGATGAGATATCTTTGGCTCAGGGGAAGGTGTTGATATCACTATCGCACCTGAGCTACCCGAAACATATGATCCAGACGCAGTACCTTTTACTACTGCATATTATTTTCCTGGTACAGACACTCTGCTAGCTGACCACATCTTGACTATCCCTCTTGTTGGTAGCCAATTCAATTTTTTTTTTTAATTTCCCTAAAATCTGCCTACACCTATTGTCTCCTAAATGACAAGTCATCGTCGCGTTTTGCGACTAGACATTTTATTTATAGCGACGATTGCAATTTGGTTTCGATTCAGTTTTCACAACTGAAAGTGTGAAAACCCCTCCATCGTTATTTGGACTGTTATCATCTTCTGAAAGGCACTTACCTTTGGTTTGCTATTAAGTGGATAGAGTGGTTTTCTTTCAAACTATATCCATTTATATACTCTTACTTTGATTGCGCATTTTGATTAATGAGACTTTGAGCATATTAAGTTATGGGTTATATTTTATTTCATAAGGGTCATGTTTGATCTAGTTTTATGTGATGCGAAAATTATTTTCATAAGCCTTTGACTTATCGATTTTATAAGATCTTTTGTTACAATGTTTTATAAAACTTTGATTATATATTATGCTATGAGCGCATGATCAATATATGAGTTTCGATTTCATGCTGAATGGCAAAGGTTTGAAGTTATGAAATCACAACCAGGTAAAATTTTGGTTTGATTTAATAGTCTGACCTTATGCGATGGCACGGTTGGATAATCATTTGACTTTGGGTTTTGATTTTATGATTTGGATCATTACTTGGCATATGTTTGTTTTATGGGTTATGCAATGGCGCATTGATATAATATATGGTATGGCAAGTTGATATAATGATCCACCGCCCAAATTGTCCGATTGACTGATTCATATGGTTTAAACGATATTATGGTGGATGGAACAACACTGTACTGTGCCATTATTATCCTGCATGGCGGTGATAATCCCACCACCTTCGCATGCATACATTTAATCCTTTCCCCTTTGAGCACTGCAGCTGTTAACCATAGCGAATTTCGACCCTGTGTATTGTATTTTTCAATTCAAACCCTACTATGCAAAAAATCCATGGCTCCAGTCGTAAGGGCCGAGCCCAACAGTTTCCAAGCAGTGCTCATGTTCGATGGCGCTTATAGTGACCTGGAGAAATTTGGATGGCTCCCGTTCATAAGAAAATTCGATGGTTATAACCCTAGCGTGGCTCGACAATTTGCGTTAACCTTCGATGGCTGCCGAGCCAAGGTTGGGGATGTGCAACTGGAAATTAATGAACAATTTCTTAGCTCGGCAACCAGTCTGCCTGCTACGGGACAGAAGTGGTTGAAAAATTGCAAAATGGAAGATGTCCCATGGACATTGCTCTTCCAGTCTCGAATGGTGAACTCCTGCGACAAAGGTTTGCCGGCAAATATGTTAAAACAACGATGGTATGACCTGCTAATGATAACCAAGCAATTCATTACTTGCGAGGGTAGGTACGGTTTCATTTTCTTGTATCACCTTCGTCTATTGATGGTTTTTATAGGCTATGAGCTCAACATGCCTCACTACCTTCATAAAAGTCTGTTTAAGATGGCTAAAAGGTACAAACACAATCAGGCTGATACCAGCCTCTTCCATTTGGGGTTAATTAAAATGCTTATGGTTTATGAGTTGGGGTTACGTCGTGACTATTGGAGTGATTTTCTCAGTCGTAATGGCTTTGAAGACTCAAGCCCACCACAGGTTGACAAACCTATGGTGAGCGAAAGAAAACCTATCCCCCCTTGTGCCTTATAGCGTTTTTCTAACCAAACCTCTACCTGACTCACCTATGAACTTTCCCATGTCTGTGACCAAAAAGGTTGAAATTGATAAAACCATAGCCAAAAGGCCTAAAGCTAAATCTGGTGAGAATTCTAAAGGCAAGAAAAACGCCCGGTTAATCTCTCGCATGGCAAGAAATAAACCCAAATTTCCTGTTAATCGAAGCCTATCATGGTCAGCGAAGATTCCGACTCGGAGATTGAACGTTTCCTTGCAAACAAGTATCCCTACTCAGAAGGACTGTGTGACAAACCCTCATACGACTTTGTCAAAAACTTACCACCTTGTTTGCAGAATGATCCCAATTTCCCTGGCATTGAAATGCCTCGTGGAACCCTCGGTGACTCGACGAAACCCTCTCCTGCTCAACTAGCTGTTCCACCATGCGATCATTGTGGCTTATGGTTGGAAAGGTACTACCTAGATGTGCCGATATTGCAATCCAGAATCCATGCTCTGGAGGATCAAGTGGCAAAACTCACCAATCAGAATGCGAACCTGCAACCCAATGACAAGAAACAACGAACAACAGGTTCAATTCTGTTTAAAAACGTTGAGTCAGCTACAACAATCGTCAATTCGAAATTGGCATAGCCTCAGCAACCTCGCTGGTATGACTTTCACCCATATGTATAACATATTCACAAACTCGGTGTACATCGTTGATCTGCTCTGTAACACAAGCATGCACTGTTGTATATAATTTCATTTTGGTAAATCAGATTTTTCTATCGTTAAAATTTTAATTGGATTTGGTTTGGATTCGATTGATCACGATATGGTTTTTGATTGTTTGATTTGATTTCAATTGGATGCTCTGTTGCTAATTAAAGTCACTATTGCATCTATTATTAGACAAGCTGTTGTGCATTTCAAATTTTGAAACATGATCTATGTTGAGATCCGAATTGGTTATGATACACGTGATATAATTTATTTTGATCAGCCTGGAGACGGTTGGGATTATGTTTAAAAAAAGGTTTTGTGTTATCTTTACCCAAATCCTGAATTGATTCAAATCGTAACAGTCATGCAAGTCCCATCCAGTCAATTCATTGTGGACCGTCAACCCTGTTTTCTTTTGAATTGGAATGACAATGGATATGCAGTTACGAATGGATTTGTAAAACGGAATTAATCATGCCCAGGATGACTCAAACCCGATTTTATTGGATTGCTGCCCAGCTTATGGTTATCAATGTTGTTGGATCTTGACTATGTAGTGCCCAACAATTAAAATCTATGTCGATTTTTGGTCAATACTGTTACACATGTTTTCAATATATTGTAACAACCTTCCATATTGGAATTTGATTACAATAGAATGAATCTTATGGATAATCTCTACAGCTTGCCTATCTTTACTGTTGATTGAAACGACATGAACTTTATGTATATTGTTACAGCTGTAACAAATCTATTTGGTGTTCAATAGTATCGATTATATTTAGGTTGTGGCATATCATGTCTTATATGATTACGATTCTGTTTGATTATGGTTGTATTGATTACAATTATATCGTATCATTATAATATTTGATTCATTGCTTAAATTTCATTTGATATAAAACAGGCTTGTTGAGATTTGAACATGTTTTATGGTAACTGAAAATAGAGCATTATTTACTCTGTTTCGATTGCATTCATTCTGATATTGGTTGTTTTGAATGATAATTTCAATTGAATCATTAGTAATTCGTTTTGACGATGAAAAGAAAATTAAATTGGATTTGATTTCTTTTTAATATTTTATTTGATTACTATCTAATTCCATATGCTATTTTAGACTAGCTACAGAATCAGATGATTCTGTAGCTAAGTCTGTAGGATCATTTTTTTTGTATTTTGTCACTAAAATATCTTTCTAATCTGATATTTGTGTGCTATTATAGGTAAATTGGAATTGCAATTGAGTTTTTGAGAAGTTGGAGGATATCTCAAGGATTTCACTTGCATTTTTAGTTACTTAGTTTAGGAGATTTTGGGATCTTTTCCCAGATTATGTAAAACTATTTGATAATTATCCACATGGATGTTTTACCCTGTGGAGAAACCTATATATACTTATGATTTTTGTAATAATCAATATCCTCATTCGTGGG
The DNA here is from genome assembly GCA_009831015.1 of Picea engelmannii. Taxonomy (NCBI): domain Eukaryota; kingdom Viridiplantae; phylum Streptophyta; class Pinopsida; order Pinales; family Pinaceae; genus Picea; species Picea engelmannii. The sequence goes on from ML791475.1 coordinate 270,966, forward strand.
AAAACAAGGATATGGAATTATGATACAAACTGGAGCAGAATTAATGTTTTGTCATAGCTTTAGCTTCTCAATATATCAACATTTTGTTTCAAGTTTTGTATATCACTTTGCTTATGGTTTACGACTACTTTAGCTATCTAAATCAAATGCAAATGGTATAATTTTATTACTGTTATCCATACTTTGTCTCTTCCAAATAGCTAAAAGACATAACAATTGTTGATCCAGTTCGTGAATGACAAGTTTATCTTCTTCATGAATTGAATTGTTATATATAAGTTTTCTGCATAACAGGTTTCCCTTATTGCAGGAATTTATAATCATAAGATTGTTATGATTTTCTTTTATGTCTTGTTTGTCCTGTAAAATACTTCAAGGAGAAGCATAGATGATCGTTTACGAAAAGATTAAGGGCTAAAACAGTGCGAGTTTCCTCCTTCGACCAGCTTAGAAGTCATAATACACAGGGTAGACTTGGAGCGTTTCCAGGTCAATTAGTTTGTTGCTTACTGTTTTCATTAAGTAGTTTAATTTAGATATAAGTTTGATTAGATTTATATTAGATTGTTTAATTTCAGTAAATATATTAGATTGTTTAATTCCAATAATGTTTATTTCCTTTTCATAAAATATAAAAAATCAAAAAGAGATCCTTGGCTGTCTTAGGGCAGCATATACATGAGTTTTGCAGGTTTTAATCAAATCTGTAGATTGTTTTATTTACTTTAGTTAGATTACTTAGCTCAGGTCAATTCTCTCTTTGGTTTTCATAGAATACCTTAGAGTGGCTAACAGAGCCGTTAAACTCGTCAGGGTGGTCCATTCCAAACGGCTTGGGTTATTTAGACAACCCCGGACCGGTTCCACTCTCCCAGTTGATGGACGGTCAATTTCGCCCGTCAACAAATGGCGCTAGAAGGAGGGCCTAAATTTAATTAATGGCACGAGGTGGTCGCAAGACTCTTCCTCCACCTAATCACGCTCCCATAGTGACTAGAAGTCGTTCACAAGATAATATCCACCCTCAAACAGCAACTACTTCAACCGAAGATCCATAGATCACAGTTGAGCCAACAACCCCTAATCCTTTAGGTGGTGATTTTCAAGAGATCATTTGTCAATCTCTTATCAGAACACATAGTGCCTTAGCAAGGCTTAGGCGACCAAACCGCCTGTGGGGTCAACCTTTAGAATTCTCTGATATCAGAGAACAGTTAGGCGACATAGACCTTACTGTGAATCCCACAGATCCAAACACAAATCCTGCTGCAGGAGGATCTGGGATACCTCCTTCACCACCTCCCTCATCTCCTTCTTCTTCTGGAGGATATTCCTCTTCTGACGAAGGATAACCACCTTCTCAGCCTTCCACACCCAATTCCCCAATGGAAAATCAGAACAACCCTGCAAGACCCTGGTTGGACCAGGATGATGTAGTTGTACCTGGAGACCAACACCCTTTACCTAAGCACGTGGAAAAATGGCTTCCTAAGTTTGATCCCGATTCAAAACAGATAGCTGAAGATCATATCAAAAAGTTTATGTTAGCCATCAGACTTCGTAATGTTGAAGATGAAGATGTTGTCTGTAGGTTGTTCCCTTGCACCTTTGAGGTAATGCGTCCACTTGGTACTTTGCCCAACAACCTCATACTATAGTGTCTTGGGAAAAGTTTGAGTTATTCTTTCTAGAAAAATTCAGAGATGGCAAACCTCTGGAAGTCTTAGTCATGGATCTTTCAAGCTTAAAAATGAACTCAAAAGAAAAAGTTAAAGATTTTAATCAAATATTTTTAACACTTAAAAATCGAATCCCTGCAGACTCTATGCCTGCTGAGAGCCTTGTAATAGATTACTATACTAAAGCTCTACATCAAAGTATAGCTATTTGGGTAAAAAGATCTAAAAAGGCCACGTTGTTAGAAGCCTTTGAAGAGGCTACTCAGATTGAAAAAGACATACTCAGCCTTAAAGACTCTTCTAGCAATGAAGCTGAGACTGTTTCTTCATCCAAAAAGAAGATTGAAATTCTTCCCAGACCTACACAAAACAAAACACAACCTGAAAACTCTAATTTGGAAAATTTAACCAAAGTTGTACAAAAATTGTCTAATCAAAATATAGATTTAAAAAGGTCAACTGAAGAAGCTTCTTCGAGTAAAGGACCCTACAAAACTCCTTTCCGAAGGCCCTTTCAAACCAACCGACCTAATCCAAATCCCGAAGGCTTAAACCTAGAAAGTTTGCAATGTGCTCTCCAGACAATCCTAGGAGCCCAGGATGACTTGATCCCTCCTGATTTTCCTCAAGAGGAAGTTGAGCAGGAAACAACTGAAGAAGAAGAGTCTTCTCCAAACATCTTTGGTCACCTCTCAGATAGTATCTTTCAATCTAACTTCGAGACTGTGCACCCTTACAATACTAGCAGCAAGACCGCGAACAAACCTCCTGCCGAGAACACTACAACTTCACTTCCAAAGCCATCTAAATCAGCAGAAATTAAACAGAGTAATGTCAGTCCTAAATTAGATTATGATGTTGTTGAAGATCTTAAGAAATTAAGGGCTAACATTTCTATTTATGAGTTGTTGAAGTTTCCATTTTTGTTACAAAAGATGTTGCAAAATATTTCAGAAAATGGAAAGAATGGTGGTTCAAACAATAATAAGGTTGCGCAAAGCAAAGTGCCGCAGAAGACTTCCACTAAAAACAATCCTGATACTCAAGCTAAAGGAAGCCTTCTTTTAACTCTTGTAAATAACAATGTAAATAGTGTAAATAATTCAGATAAAGTAGAATTAGAAAATGCAAGTAAGAAACCAGAAGCTACAACTCTAAATACTCGCAAGAATGTACCACCTTTTCTTTTAACTTTCGAAATCTTCAACAGAAATGTGCATAATTGTATGGTTGACTCAGGAGCATCGTCCAATGTGATGCCTTGGTCGGTCTGCCAAAAGATTAACGCTGAATTAGAACCATCTTCTTTGAAAATCATACAACTTGATCGAACAGATGTTAAAGTTATGGGTGAGCTAAAAAATGTATTAATTAGATTATCATCTAACCCAAAGGTTCATCAGGTTATCGATATAATTGTGGTGGATATTCCAGAAGTGTATGGTATCTTTTTGAGCAGGGACTGGTCGGAGTAGCTACATGGTTACTTCGCAATGGACTGGTCTCACTTATGGCTTCCAGAAAATGGCAAGCCTAATAAGATCAGGGTGAATCGTGAGTGTTTCCTCAAGTTCACGGTAACAGAATTGAATGACCCCAATGAGCCATATATACCTCCGGCTGATTCACCTGAAGTCCAAGGGATGGACACCTACTTCGGAAATTTCATGGCTGAAGTTTCACCTATCAACAATGTAGAACAACAGTCCGAGATCTTAGCATATACGCAACCAATAGCTTCTATCCAACAATCCTGTGAGCCCGAAGGAAGTCAAATTTGGTCTCTATATTTTGATGGTTCCAAGTCTAAAGAAGGAGCTGGTGCAGGCTGCATCATTATCGATCCAGCTGGTAATAAGACATTATTGGCTTGTAGATTAGAATTTGAATGTACTAACAATATTGCAGAATATGAGGCTTTATTACAAGGTCTCAGAAAATCCTTAGTTATGCACATTCAAAATCTAATTGTATTCGGTGACTCTGAGATAGTGGTTAGACAGGTGAGAAATTCTATACATTGTCTTACCCCGTATCTCAAATGTTACCAGTCTGAGGTATGGATTTTAATACACAAATTTTCTGCTTTTAATATAAATTGCATTCCTAGATCAAATAATACTGAAGCAGATCTACTAGCTAATTTTGCTTCTAAACTTCTTCCTGCAGAAGGCTTATCCCCAAACGTATTCTCCGTGGAGCTATTTTTTCGACCATCTATTCCAGACAATATCACAAACTGGAGAGTATTTGACGATGATCAGCAGATCATTAACTTTTTGCATATGGAAGAAACCTTCCAAGGCGCTGTGATAGATGAACAAATGCATGACGACAATTTGCACGACTTTACGGTAATACCTAATCCGAAATCTCCTGAAGCTCTATCGGACATGGTAAATTCCTTACCCAAATCTTTTGTTAGACTAGAAAAGTTCTATGATTTTGAAGATAAATTTAAAAAGACGATCAATTGCAAAACCAACAGTTCCTCATTGTCTTATGAAAAATTCAATTTAGGGACTAGTGAAAATCCTCAGTGTATCAACTTAGGCTTGGGATGTTCTAGACAAGAAAAAGTTGCTTTTGTTAAATTATTTAAAGAGTTCAAGGATTTATTTGCTTGGACTTATGATGATCCTAAAATGTTTGATCCTAATATTATACAGCATGTCATCCCAATGAAGCCCCAAACCTTGCCCTTCCAACAAAAACTGAGGAAAATGCATCCTAAGCTAGAACCGACCGTACAAAAAGAATTGAATAAAATCCTAAGTGCTAAAATAATTTTTCCTGTTAGACACACTCAATGGGTATCCAACCTCGTCCCGGTGCAGAAGAAAAATGGAGAAATTCGACTTTTTGTCGATTTACGAAACCTCAACAAAGCGTCCGACAAAGATAATTATCCTGTCCCTCCCATGGAACAGATCTTGCAACAAGTATCTGGTTCCGAGAGGCTATCCTTACTAGATGGCTTCTCTGGATACAACCAAGTCTTGATGTCTCCATCAGACCAATTAAAAACTACCTTACGTACCCCGTGGGGCACTTATGCTTATCGCAAAATGCCTTTCGGATTGATTAATGCCGGTGCTACCTTTCAGAGAGAAATGGACATTGCTTTTAGAGGCTTAATCAATCACTCCGTAGTAGTCTACTTAGATGATGTGACCATTTATTCTAAAAACAAAGACGATCATCTAGCTCACTTACGAGTCGTTCTGCTACGATGTTGTAAATACGACATCTCCTTGAACCCCAAGAAGTCCATCTTTGCAGTAGAACATGGTATATTACTAGGATTCATTGTGTCTAGTGATGGAATGATTATTGACCCCGAGAGGACCTAAGCCATCGCTAAAATTCCCCCACCTACCTCCAAAAAATCCATGCAGTCCTTCCTAGGCCAGATCAATTTCGTGAGAGGATTCGTCCCCAGTTTCTCCGAAATGCGCAGACCTCTCCAGAACTTGATTAAGAAGGACACCCAATATCACTGGGGACCCATTGAAAACCAAGATTTTAACTATATAAAGAAGTCTATAATTGATGCTCCGTCTCTCATGAGCCCTGATTTCTCTCAAGACTTTACACTCTACACTTTTGCCTCTAATCGTTCCTATGCCGTGGTCCTAACTCAAAAGAATGCCGAGAACAATGAAGTACCCATCGCCTTTATGAGCTCTTCTTTCAAAGGTGCTGGACTTAACTACCCAGCGTTCGATCAGGAAGCCTACGCTGTCTTCAAGGTAGTTAAGCATTTTCGGTCTTATCTTTTGAAGTCAAGGATGAAGGTCATTGTCCCTTACCCTGCCGTTAGGAACTTGTTAGTGCAAAAGGAGTTAGGAGAGAAAAGAGCCAACTGGGTCACCTCCTTGCAGGAGTATGAATTAGAAATTACCCCATCTCAAATCGTGAGAGGCCAAGGGTTGTGTAAGTTGGTAGTTGATTCAGAAACTAAACACCAAGAAGATAGTGATACGTCAGAGCTAGAACAACGCAATCAGAATTTGATTTGTTGTACACAAAACCTCGTGAGTCCTTGGTACGACGATATTAGATTTTATCTTGAACATGGATCAGCACCCCGTCACCTTGACGCTACCAAGAGAAGAGCGTTGATATTAATATCTACCTCCTTTCATCTAGTTAATGGTATACTGTTTCGTCAGAATTTGGATGGCATACTGATGCGTTGTCTTGAAAAAGACGAAGCAGAAAGAGTCTTACTTGATTTGCATGCAGAAGAAGCTGGTGGTCACTTCGGTGGCGATACCACTGCTCATAAGGTTTTAAGAGCCGATTATTACTGGCCAACTCTTTTTAGAGACGCCCATGCCTTGTGCCGTAAATGTATCATTTGTCAGAAAGCGTCAGGGCGATTGCAAAAACAAGCCTTCCCCTTGCAACCCGTCACAGTCGATTCTCCTTTCCAACAATGGGGCCTTGATATCATTGGTCCTATTAACCCTCCATCCTCACAACAGCACAAGTATATTGTGACGGCCACTGATTACTTTACTCGATGGTCTGAAGCCGCTGCACTAAGAACTGTTAACACAAGTCAGGTGATCACTTTTCTTAACTCGAATATCATCACCCGTTTTGGCATCCCTGATTGTCTAGTCTTTGATAATGCTTCATACTTTTCTTGTCTTGATATGAGTGACTTCGCCTTAGAGAAAGGAATAAAGCTGAAGTATTCTACTAGTTACTACCCTCAGGGTAACGGCTTAGCAGAATCAACAAACAAGAACTTGATCAAGATTATCAAGAGAACCGTGGCTGAAAATCACAAGAACTGGCACAACGCACTGCTGAATACGTTGTGGGCTGATAGGGTAACACCCAAAACCGCTATAGGTAACTCCCCCTTTTTTCTCATTTATGGCAGAGAAGCCATTCTGCCACCTCACATTCTACTTCCTTCGCTCCAATTGTCACAAAAAGTTCAAGAAGAAGAATGTCCCCTTTTAGAAAGCCGTATTAACGCTTTGATGAAGTTAGAAGAAGTAAGAACCCAAGCTAAGCGTAAGTTAGACCAACATCAACAAATGATTAAAAGCTGGTTCGATTCTAATTCTGCTTCTGATAGGAATTTTGAAGTAGGTGATCTCGTCTTAAAGTGGGACAAACCACATGAAGGGAAGGGTGAACACACCAAGTTTCAAAATTTGTGGCCTGGGCCATTTTTGATTGCTGAAAAGTTGGGTCCTAGTTCCTTTCATTTGTAGAATCTTGAAGGGCAGCTTGACACCTACTCGGTGAATGGCCAAGCCCTGAAAATATACTTTGCTTGATTTTTATCCTTGTATATTATGTAAATATTTCTTTTGTTTGCATTCTTTTTGTTTTATTTTGTTTTCGATTTTGATTTGAATGATCAGTTTTGTGTGTTTTCAGAGATATGCATGTCTGTGCACTGAGCCATTCAGACAAAGACCATAAGAAAATCTCTTCGCTGAAATAACTTCTGAAAGATCGTACAAACATCAGTGATATATTTCTGAAAATGATATTTATGTTGGAAAATTTTGTTGTTTGAAAGAAGTTCACTAATTTCAATCTCTGAGTGAAGTTTGTCATGATCATCTTTATCTTTTCACGCTGTCCCTTTTCTGTAAAGGAATGACTCAAAAGGATGTCTCCCTGACAAAGCAAGTTGTTTTAGAAATAAAACATTTCTGGAGCTGAATAAAGGACAGTGTATAAAAAAAAAATTCTGATGAGGTCTGAAAAATATGATAAGATATTAAGATTTTTTTTCAGCGTCACCCCGCTCAACTATCTATAAAAGAAAAACAAAATAAAAATATTAATAAGAGTTGTGGGAAGTGTTTGTAAACCCGTCGGGATGCTGAACAGGTCCGCTGGCAGCGGGTAAATGCAAGCATGGCGCCAAGACAACTTCGTCGGGGTACTAAACAGGCCTGCTGGCAGCGAAGCAATGTCGGGTAAATGAAAATCTGTAAAATTATAAGAAGCCTCTTTTAAAAAGTCCTTTATTCTAATCTAGAACTTCTTGACAGGATACAGACATCCGAGTGGGTTAAATGGAAACCCTGTCGAGGCTATGGACACCTGCTGGTAGCAGTGGCCATGCCAACAGTATTGAAGATTTTATCATAAAAATCATGACTTGTTGATCTTGAGACTGCTATTGGTTTACGTCTTTTAAAACATCGCTGAAAAAGATAGTAGATGATGGTGTTGGTATGATTTTCTGGTTGATGTTTTAAGTCAAATTTTTCTCTGCTGTCCCGATCTGAATTCATTTCTTTTGACAGAGATAACTGCTTCTCCCTGTGTGTCGCCATTGTTGGCAGCCAATTCAATTTTTTTTTTAATTGCCTTAAAAGCTGCCTACACCTATTGTCTCCTAAACGACAAGTCATCGTTGCGTTTTGCGACTGGACATTTTATTTATAGCGACGATTGCAATTTGGTTTCGATTCAGTTTTCACAACTAGAAGTGTGAAAACCCCTCCATCATTATTTGGACTGTTATCATCTTCTGAAAGGCACTTACCTTTGGTTTTCTATTAAGTGGCTAGAGTGGTTTTCTTTCAAACTATATCCATTTATATACTCTTACTTTGATTGCACATTTTGATTAATGAGACTTTGAGCATATTAAGTTATGGGTTATATTTGATTTCATCAGGGTCATGTTTGATCTAGTTTTATGTGATGTGATCCTTATTTTCATAAACCTTTGACTTATCGATTTTATAAGATCTTTTGTTACAATGTTTTATAAAACTTTGATTATATATTCTGCTATGAGCGCATGATCAATATATGAGTTTCGATTTCATGTTGAATGGCAAAGGTTTGAAGTTATGAAATCACGATCGGGTAAACTTTTGGTTTGATTTAATAGTCTGAACTTATGCAATGGCACGATTGGATAATCATTTGACTTTGGGTTTTGATTTTATGATTTGGATCATTACTTGGCGTATGTTTGTTTTATGGGTTATGCAATGGCGCATTGATATAATATATGGTATGGCAAGTTGATATAATGATCCACAACCCAAATTGTCCGATTGACTGATTCATATGGTTTAAACGATATTATGGTGGATGGAACAACATTGTCCTGTGCCATTATTATCCTACATGGCAGTGATAATCCCACCACCTTCGCACACATACATTTAATCCTTTCCCCTTTGAGCGCTGCAGATGTTAACCGTAGCGATTTTCGACCCTGTGTATTGTATTTTTCAATTCAAACCCTACTATGCACAAAAGCCATGGCTCCAGTCGTAAGTTCCGAGCCCAACGGTTGCCAAGCACTGCTCATGTTCGATGGAGCTTATAGCGACCTGTAGAAATTTGGATGGCTCCCGTTCATAAGACAATTCGATGGTTATAACCCTAGCGTGGCTCGGAAATTTGTGTTAACCTTCGATGGCTTCTGAGCCAAGGTTGGGGATGTGCAAACGGAAATTAATGAACAATTTCTTAGCTCGGCAACCAGTCTGCCTTCTACAGGACAGAAGTGGTCGAAAAATTGCAAAATGGAAGATGTCCCATGGACATTGCTCTTCCAGTCTTGAATGGTGAACTCCTGCGACAAAGGTTTGCCTACAAATATGTTAAAACAACGATGGCATGACCTGCTAATGATAACCAAGCAATTCATTACTTGCGAGGGCAGGTACGGGTTCATTTTCTTGTATCACCTTTGTCTATTGATGGTTTTTATAGGCTACGAGATCAACATGCAATCATGCCGATACCAACCTCTTCCATTTGGGGTTAATTAAAATGCTTATGGTTTATGAGTTGGGGTTACGTCGTGACTGTTGGAGTGATTTTCTCAGTCGTAATGGCTTTGAGGACTCAAGCCCACCATAGGTTGACAAACCTGTGGTGAACGAAAGCAAACCTATCCCCCCTGTGCCTTATAACGTTTTGCTACCCAAACCTCTACCCGACTCACCTATGAAATTGCCCATGTCTGTGACCAAACAGGTTGAAATTGCTAAACCCGTAGCCAAAAGGCCTAAAGCTAAAGCTGGTGCGAATTCTAAAGGCAAGAAAAATGCCTGGTTAATCTCTCGCATGGCAAGAAATAAACCCAAATTTACTGTTAATCCTGAGCATATCATGGTCAGCGAAGATTCTGACTCGGAGATTGAACGTTTCCTTGCAAACGAGTATCCCTACTCAGAAGGACTGTGTGACAAACCCTCATACGACTTTGTCAAAAACTTACCACCTTGTTTGCAGAATGATCCCAATTTCCCTGACATTGAAATGGCTCATGGAACCCTCGGTGACTCAATGAAACCCTCTCTTGCTCAAACAGTTGTTCCACCATGCGATCAGTGTGGCTTATGGTTGGAAAGGTACTACCTAGATGTGTCGATATTGCAATCCAGAATCCATGCTTTGGAGGATCAAGTGGCAAAACTCACCAGTCAGAATGCAAACCTGCAACCCAATGACAAGAAACAACGAACAACAAGTTCAATTCTGTTTAAAAATGTTGAGTTAGCTACAACAATCGTCAATTCGAAATTTGCATAGCCTCAACAACCTCGTTGGTATGACTTTCACCCATATGTATAACATATTCACAAACTCGGTGTACATCGTTGATCTTCTCTGTAACACAAGCATGCACTGTTGTATATAATTTCGTTTTGGTAAATTAGATTTTGCTATCGTTAAAGTTTTAATTGGATTTGGTTTGGATTCGATTGATCATGAGATGGTTTTTGATTGTTTGATTTGATTTCAATTGAATGCTTTGTTGCTAATTAAAGTCACTATTGCATCTATTATTAGACAAGCTATTGTGCATTTCAAATTTTGAAACACGATCTATGTTGAGATCCGAATTGGTTATGATACACGTGATATAATTTATTTTGATCAGCCTGGAGACGGTTGGGATTATGTTTAGAAAAAGGTTTTGTGTTATCTTTACCCAAATCGTGAATTGATTCAAATCATCACAGTCATGCAAGTCCTAGCTGGTCAATTCATTGTGGACCGTCGACCCTGTTTTCTTTTGAATTGGAATGACAATGGATATGCAGTTACAAATGGATTTGTAAAACCGAATTAATCATGCCCAGGATGACTCAAACCCAATTTTATTGGATTGCTGCCCAGCTTATGGTTATCAATGCTGTTGGATCTTGACTATGTAGTGCCCAACAATCAAAATCTATGTCGATTTTTGGTCAATACTGTTACACATGTTTTCAATATATTATAACAACCTTCCATATTGGAATTTGATTACAACAGAATGAATCTTATGCATAATCTCTACAGCCTGCCTATCTTTACTGTTGATTGAAACGACATGAACTTTATGTATATTGTTACAGCCGTAACAAATCTATTTGGTGTTCAATAGTATCGATTATAATTAGGTTGTGGCATATCATGTCTTATATGATTACGATTCTATTTGATTATGGTTGTATTGATTACAATTATATCGTATCATTATTCGATTTGATTCATTGCTTAAATTTCGTTTGATATAAAACAGGCCTGTTGAGATTTGACCATGTTTTATGGTAACTGAAAACAAAGCATTCTTTACTCTGTTTCGATTGCATTCATTCTGAAATTGGTTGTTTTGAATGATAATTTCAATTGAATCATTAGTAATTTGTTTTGATGATGAAAAGAAAATTAAATTGGATTTGATTTCTTTTTAATATTTTATTTGATTACTATCTGATTCCATATGCTATTTTAGACTAGCTACAGAATCAGATGATTCTGTAGCTAAGTTTGTAGGATCATTTTTTTTTGTATTTTGTCACTAAAATATCTTTCTAATTTGATATTTGTGTGCTATTGTAGGTAAATTCGAATTGCAATTGAGTTTATGAGCAGTTGGAGGATATCTCAAGGATTTCACTTGCATTTTTAGTTACTTAGTTTAGGAGATTTTGGGATCTTTTCCCAGATTATGTAAAATTGTTTGATAATTATCCACAGGGAAGTTTTACCCTGTGGAGAAACCTATATATACTTATGATTTTTGTAATAATCAATATCCTCTTTCGTGGGAAAGCAAGGATATGGAATTATGATACAAACTGGAGCAGAATTGATGTTTTTTCATAGCTTTAGCTTCTCAAGATATCAACATTTTGTTTCAAGTTTTGTATATCACTTTGCTTATGGTTTACGACTACTTTAGCTATCTAAATCAAATGCAAATGATATAATTTTATTACTGTTATCCATACTTTGTCTCTTCCAAATAGATAAAAGACATAAAAATTGTTGATCCAGTTCATGAATGACATGTTTATCTTCTTCATGAATTGAATTGTTATATATAAGTTTTCTGCATAACAGGTTTCCCTTATTGCAGGAATTTATAATCATAAGATTATTATGATTTTCTTTTATGTCTTGTTTGTCCTGTAAAATACTTCAAGGAGCAGCATAGCTGATCGTTTACGAAAAGCTTAAGGGTTCAAAAGGTGCGAGTTTCCTCCTCTGACCAGCTTAGAAGTCATCATACACAGGGCAGACTTGGAGCATTTCCAGGTCAATTAGTTTGTTGCTTACTGTTTTCATTAAGTAGTTTAATTTAGATATAATTTTGATTAGATTTATATTAGATTGTTTAATTTCAGTAAATATATTAGATTGTTTAATTTCAGTAATGTTTATTTCCTTTTCATAAAATATAAAAAATCAAAAAGAGAACCTTGGCTGTCTTAGGGCAGAATATACATGAGTTTTGCAGGTTTTAATCAAATCTGTAGATTGTTTATAGTGTACATTTGTGAATAAGTAATATAGCAGCTGATAATTAGATAGTTGATTTGATCTATTATGATAGTAATTAGTAGTTTGTAGATAGAATAGTTAGAATAGTTTATATTTAGTATATTAGTTCCTTTTCTTTGTTTTATTAGTTTCTAGTTTCCTTTATTTTAGTTAGTTTTATGTATTTAGTTATAGTTTAGTTTGTTTTATTTACTTTAGTTAGATTACTTAGCTTAGATCAATTCTCTCTTTGTTTTTCATATAATACCTTAGAGTGGCTAACGGAGCCGTTAAACTCGTCAGGGTGGTCCATTCCAAACGGCTTGGGTTATTTAGACAACCCCAGACCGGTTCCACTCTCCCAGTTGACGGACGGAGGGCCTGAACTTAATTAATGGCACGAGGTGGTCGGAAGACTCCTCATCCACCTAATCGTGCTCCCATAGTGACTAGAAGCCGTTCATAAGATAATATCCCCCCTCAAATAGCAACTACTTCAATCGAAGATCCATAGATCACAGTTGAGCCAGCAACCCCTAATCCTTCAGGTGGTGATTTTCAAGAGATCGTTCGTCAATCTCTTATCAGAACACATAGTGCCTTAGCAAGTCTTAGGTGACCAAACCACCCATGGGGTTAACCTTTAGACTTATCTGATATCAGAGAACGGTTAGGCGACGTAGACCTTACTGTGTATCCCACAGATCCAAACACAAATCCTACTGCAGGAGGATCTGGGATACCTCCTTCACCACCTCCCTCATCTCCTTCTTCTTATGGAGGAGATTCCTCTTCTGACGAAGGCAAACCACCTTCTCAGCCTTCCACACCCAATTCCCCAATGGAAAATCAAAACAACCCTGCTAGACCTTGGTTGGACCAGGATGCTGTAGATGTACCTGGAGACCAGCACCCTTTACCTAAGCACCTAGAGATATGGCTTCCTAAGTTTGATCCTGATTCAAAACAGATAGTTGAAGATCATATCAAAAAGTTTATGTTAGCCATCAGACTTCGTAATGTTGAACATGAAGATGTTGTCTGTAGGTTGTTCCCTTGCACCTTTGAGGGTAATGCGTCCACTTGGTACTTTGCCCAACAGCCTCATACTATAGTGTCTTTGGAAAAGTTTGAGTCATGCCTTTTGGAAAAATTCGGAGATGGAAAACCTCCGAAAGTCTTAGTCATGGATCTTTCAAGCTTAAAAATGAACTCGAAAGAAAAAGTTAAAGATTTTAATCAAAGATTTTTAACACTTAAAAATCGAATCCATGAGACTCTATGCCTGCTGAGAGCCTTGTAATAGCTTACTATACTAAAGCTCTACATATAAGTATAGTTATTTGGGTAAAAAGAGCTAAAAAGGCCACGTTGTTAGAAGCTTTTGAAGAGGATACTCAGATTGAAAAAGACATACTCAGCCTTAAAGACTCTTCTAGCAACGAAGCCGAGACTGTTTCTTCATCCAAAAAGAAGATTGAAATTCTTCCCAGACCTACACAAAACAAAACACAACCTGAAAACTCTGATTTGGAAAATTTAACCAAAGTTGTACACAAATTGTCTAATCAAGTTATAGATTTAAAAAGGTCAACTGAAGAAGCTTCTTCAAGTAAAGGACCCTACAAACCTCCTTTCCGAAAGCCCTTTCAAACCAACCGACCTAATCCAAATCCTGAAGTCTTAAACCTAGAAAGTTTGCAATGTTCTCTCCAGACAATCCTAGGAGCCCAGGATGACTTGATCCCTCCTGATTTTACTCAAGAGGAAGTTGAGCAGGAAACAACTCAAGAAGAAGAGTCTTCTCCAAACATCTTTGGTCACCTCTCGGATAGTATCTTTCAAGCTAACTTCAAGACTGTGCACCCTTACAATACTAGGATCAAGACCGCGAACAAACCTCCTGCCGAGAACACTACAAATTCACTTCCAAAGCCATCTAAATCAGCAGAAATTAAACAGAGTAATGTCAGTCCTAAATTAGATTATGATGTTGTTGAAGATCTTAAGAAATTAAGGGCTAACATTTCTATTTATGAGTTGTTGAAGTTTGCATTTTTGTGACAAAAGATGTTGCAAAATATTTCAGAAAATGGAAAGAATGGTGGTTCAAACAACAATAAGGTTGCGCAAAGCAAAGTGCCGCAGAAGACTTCCACTAAAAACAATCCTGATAATCAAGAAAAAGGAAGCCTTCCTGTAACTCTTGTAAATAACAATGTAAATAGTGTAAATAATTCAGATAAGGTGGAATTAGAAAATGCGAGTAAGAAACCACAAGCTACAACTCTAAATACTCGCAAGACTGTACCTCCTTTTCTTTTAACTTTCGAAATCTTCAACAGAAATGTGCATAATTGTATGGTTGACTCAGGAGCATCGTCCAATGTGATGCCTTGGTCGGTCTACCAAAAGATTAACGTTGAAGTAGAACCATCTTCTTTGAAAATCATACAACTTGATCGAACAGATGTTAAAGTTATGGGCGAGCTAAAAAATGTATTAATTAGATTATCATCTAACCTAAAGGTTCATCAGGTTATCGATATAATTGTGGTGGATATTCCCGAAGTGTATGGTATTTTTTGAGTAGGGATTGGTCGGAGCAGCTACATGGTTACTTCGCAATGGACTGGTCTCACTTATGGCTTCCAGAAAATGACAAGCCTAACAAGATCAGGGTGAATCGTGAGTGTTACATCAAGTTCACGGTAACAGACTTGAATGACCCCAATGAGCCATATATACCTCCGGCTGATTCACCTGAAGTCCAAGGGATGGACACCTACTTCGGAAATTTCATGGCTGAAGTTTCACCTATCAACAATCCAGAATAGCACTCTGAGATCTTAGCATATACACAACCAACAACCTTTATCCAACAATCATGTGTGCCCGATGGAAGTCAAATTTGGTCTCTATATTTTGACGGTTCCAAGTCTAAAGAAGGAGCTGGTGCAGGCTGCATCATTATCGATCCAGCTGGTAATAAGACATTATTGGCTTGTAGATTAGAATTTGAATGTACTAACAATATTGCAGAATATGAGGCTTTATTACAAGGTCTCAGAAAATCCTTAGTTATGCACATTCGAAATCTAATTGTATTTGGCGACTCGGAGATAGTGGTTGGACAGGTGAGAAATTCTATACATTGTCTTACCCCACATCTCAACTGTTACCAGTCTCAGGTATGGAGTTTAATAAACAAATTTTTTGCTTTTAATATAAATTCCATTCCTAGATCAAATAATACTGAAGCAGATCTACTAGCTAATGTTGCTTCTAAACTTCTTCCTGCAGAAGGCTTATCCCCAAACGCATTCTTCGTGGAGCGATTGTTTCGACCATCTGTTCCAGACAATATCACAAACTGGAGAGTATTTGGCGATGATTAGTAGATCATTAACTTTCTGCATATGGAAGAAACCTTCCAGGGCACTGTGATAGATGAACAAATGCATGACAACAATTTGCACGACTTTACGGTAATACCTAATCCGAAATCTCCTGAAGCTCTATCGGACATGGTAAATTCCTTACCCAAATCTGCTGTTAGACTAGAAAAGTTCTATGATTTTGAAGATAAATTTAAAAATACGGTCAATTGCAAAACCAACAGTTCCTCATTGTCTTATGAAAAAGTCAATTTAGGGACTAGTGAAAATCCTTAGTGTATCAACTTAGGCTTGGGATGTTCTAGACAAGAAAAAGTTGCTTTTGTTAAATTATTTAAAGAGTTCAAGGATGTCTTTTCTTGGACTTATGATGATCTTAAAACGTTTGATCCTAATATTATACAACATGTCATCCCAATGAAGCCCCAAACCTTGCCCTTCCAACAGAAACTGAGGAAAATGCATCCTAAGCTAGAACTGGTCGTACAAAAAGAATTGAATAACCTCCTAAGTGCTAAAATAATTTTTCCTATTAGACACACTCAATGGGTATCCAACCTCATCCCGATGCGGAAGAAAAATGGATAAATTCGACTTTGTGTTGATTTCCGAAACCTCAACAAATTGTCCGACAAAGATAATTATCCTGTCCCTCCCATGGAACAGATCTTGCAACAAGTATCTGGTTCTGAGAGGCTATCCTTACTAGATGGTTTCTCTAGATACAACCAAGTCTTGATGTCTCCGTTAGACCAATTAAAAACTACCTTCCGTACCCCGTGGGGCACTTATGCTTATCGCAAAATGCCTTTTGGATTGATTAATGATGGTGCTACCTTTCAGAGAGAAATGGACATTGCTTTTAGAGGCTTAATCAATCACTCCGTAGTAGTATACTTAGATGATGTGACCATTTATTCTAAAAACAAAGACAATCATCTAGCTCACTTACGAGCCGTTCTGCTACGATGTCGTAAATACAACATCTCCTTGAACCCCAAGAAGTCCATCTTTGCAGTAGAACAGGGTAAATTACTAGGATTCATTGTGTCTAGTGATGGAATGATTATTGAACCCGAGAGGACCCAAGCCATCGCTAAACTTCCCCCACCTACCTCCAAAATATCCATGCAGTCTTTCCTAGGCCAGATCAAATTCGTGAGAAGATTCGTCCCCAGGTTCTTCGAAATGGTCAGACCTCTCCAGAACCTAATTAAGAAGGACACCCAAAATCACTGGGGACCCACTAAAAACCAAGATTTTAACGATATAAAGAAGGCTATAATTGATGCTCCGTCTCTCATGAGCCCTGATTTCTCTCAAGACTTTACACTCTACACTTTTGCCTCTGATCGTTCCTATGCCACGGTCCTAACTCAGAAGAATGCCGAGAACAATGAAGTACCCATCACCTTTATGAGCTCTGCTTTCAAAGGTGCTGAACTTAACTACCCAGTGGTCGATCGGCAAGCCTATGTTGTCTTCAAGGCAGTTAAGCATTCCCGGTCTTATCTTTTGAAGTCAAGGACGAAGGTCATTGTCCCTTACCCTGCCGTTAGGAACTTGTTAGTGCAAAAGGAGTTAGGAGAGAAAAGAGCCAAATGGGTCACCTCCTTGCAGGAGTATGACTTAGAAATTACCCCAGCTCAAATCGTGAGAGGCCAAAGGTTGTGTAAGTTGGTAGTTGATTCAGAAACTAAACACCAAGAAGATAGTGATACGTCAGACCTAGAACAACGCGATCAGAATTTGATTTGTTGTATACAAAACCTCGTGAGTCCTTGGTACGACGATATTAGATTTTATCTTGAACATGGATCAGCACCCCGTCACCTTGACCCTACCAAGAGAAGAGCGTTGAGATTAAGATCTACCTCCTTTCATCTAGTTAATGGTATACTGTTTTGTCAGAATTTTGATGGCGTAGTGATGCTTTGTCTTGAAAAAGACGAAGAAGAAAGAGTCTTACTTGAGTTTCATGCAGGAGAAGCTGGTGGTCACTTCGGTGGCGATACCACTACTCATAAGGTTTTAAGAGCTGGTTATTAATGGCCAACGCTTTTTAGAGACGCCCATGCCTTGTGCCGTAAATGTATCATTTGTAAGAAAGCGTCAGGGCGATTGCAAAAACCAACCTTCCCCTTGCAACCCATCACAGTCGATTCTCCTTTCCAGCAATGGGGCCTTGATATCATTGGTCCTATTAACCCTCCATCCTCACAAAAACACAAGTATATTGTGACGACCACTGATTACTTTACTCGATGGTCTGAAGCCGCTGCGCTAAGAACTGTTAACACAAGTCAGGTGATCGCTTTTCTTAACTCGAATATCATCACCCATTTTGGCATCCCTGATTGTCTAGTCTTTGATAATGCTTCATACTTTTCTTCTCCTGAGATGAGTGACTTCTCCTTAGATAAAGGAATAAAGATGAAGTATTCTGCTAGTTACTACCCTCAGGGTAACGTCTTAGTAGAGTCAACAAACAATAACTTGATCAAGATTATCAAGAGAACCGTGGCTAAAAATCACAAGAACTAGCACAACGCACTGCTAAATGCGCTGTGGGCTGATAGGGTAACACCCAAAGCCGCTATAGGTAACTCCCCCTTTTTTCTCGTTTATGGCAGAGAAGCCATTCTGCCACCTCACATTCTTCTTCCTTCGCTCCAATTGTCACAAAATGTTCAAGAAGAAGAATGCCCCCCTTTAGAAATCCGTATTAACGCTTTGATGAAGTTAGAAGAAGTAAGAACACAAGCTAAGCGTAAGTTAGACCAACATCAACAACTGATTAAAAGCTGGTTCGATTCTAATTCTGCTTCTGATAGGAATTTTGAAGTAGGTGAACTCGTCTTAAAGTGGGACAAACCACATGAAGGGAAGGGTGAACACACCAAGTTTCAAAATTTGTGGCTTGGGCCATTTTTGATTGCTGAAAAGTTGGGTCCTAGTTCCTTTCGTTTGCAGAATCTTGAAGGGCAGCTTCACACCTACCCGGTGAATGGCCAAGCCCTGAAAAGATACTTTGCTTGATTTTTATCCTTGTATATTATGTAAATATTTCTTTGTTTGCATTCTTTTCATTTTATTTTGTTTTTGATTTTGATTTGAATGATCAGTTTTGTGTGTTTTCAGACATATGCATGCCTGTGCACCAAGCCATTCAGACAAAGACCATAAGAAAATCTCTTCGCTGAAATAACTTCTGAAAGATCGTACAAACATCAATGATATATTTCTGAAAATGATATTTATGTTGGAAAATTTTGTTGTTTGAAAGAAGTTCACTAATTTCAATCTCTGAGTGAAGTTTGTCATGATCATATTTATCTTTTTACACTGTCCCTTTTCCGTAAAGGAATGACTCAAAAGGATGTCTCCCTAACAAAACAAGTTGTTTTAGAAATAAAACATTTCTGGAGCTGAATAAAGGACAGTGTATAAAAGCAAAATTCTGATGAGGTCTGAAAAATATGATAAGACATTAAGATTTTTTTTCAGCGTCACCCCGCTCAGCTATCTATAAAAGAAAAAAAAAAAAATTTATTGATAAGAGCTGTGGGAAGTGTTTGTAAACCCGCCGGGATGCTGAACAGGTCCGCTGGCAGCGGGTAAATGCAAGTATGATGCCAAGACAACTTTGTTGGGGTATTGAACAGGCCTGCTGCCAGCGAAGCAATGTCGGGTAAATGAAAATCTGTAAAATTATAATAAACCTCTTTTAAAAAGTCCTTTATTCTAATCTAGAACTTCTTGACAGGATACAGACATCCGAGTGGGTTAAATGGCAACCCTGTCAAGGCTATGGACACCTGCTGGCAGCAGTGGCCATGCCAACAGTATTGAAGATTTTATCATAAAAATCATGACTTGCTGATCTTGAGACTGCTATTGGTTTACGTCTTTTAAAACATCGCTGAAAAATATAGTCGAATTTTTCTCTGCTGTCCCGATCTGAATTCATTTCTTTTGACAGAGATAACTGCTTCTCCAAGTGTGTCGCCATTGTTGGCAGCCAATTCAATTTTTTTTTTAATTTCCCTAAAAGCTGCCTACACCTATTGTCTCCTAAACGACAAGTCATCGTCGCGTTTTGCGACTAGACATTTTATTTATAGTGATGATTGCAATTTGGTTTCGATTCAGTTTTCACAACTGAAAGTGTGAAAACCCCTCCATCGTTATTTGGACTGTTATCATCTTCTAAAAGGCACTTACCTTTGGTTTGCTATTAAGTGGCTAGAGTGGTTTTCTTTCAAACTATATCCATTTATATACTCTTACTTTGATTGTGCATTTTGATTAATGAGACTTTGAGCATATTAAGTTATGGGTTATATTTGATTTCATAAGGGTCATGTTTGATCTAGTTTTATGTGATGCGATCCTTATTTTCATAAACCTTTGACTTATCGATTTTATAAGATCTTTTGTTACAATGTTTTATAAAACTTTGATTATATATTATGCTATGAGCGCATAATCAATATATGAGTTTCGATTTCATGTTGAATGGCAAAGGTTTGAAGTTATGAAATCACGATCGGGTAAACTTTTGGTTTGATTTAATAGTTTGAACTTATGCGATGGCACGATTGGATAATCATTTGACTTTGGGTTTTGATTTTATGATTTGGATCATTACTTGGCGTATGTTTGTTTTATGGGTTATGCAATGGCGCATTGATATAATATATGGTATGGCAAGTTGATATAATGATCCACCGCCCAAATTGTCCGATTGACTGATTCATATGGTTTAAATGATATTATGGAGGATGGAACAGCACTGTACTGTGCCATTATTATCCTGCATGGCGGTGATAATCCCACCACCTTCGCATGCATACATTTAATCCTTTCCCCTTTGAGCGTTGTTGCTGTTAACCGTAGCGATTTTCGACCCTGTGTATTGTATTTTTCAATTCAAACCCTACTATGCACAAAAGCCATGGCTCCAGTCGTAAGGTCTGAGCCCAAAGGCTGCCAAGCACTTCTCATGTTCGATGGCGCTTATAGCAACCTGGAGAAATTTGGATGGCTCCCATTCATAAGAAAATTCGATGGTTATAACCCTAGCGTGGCTCGGCAATTTGCGTTAACCTTCGATGGCTACCGAGCCAAGGTTGGGGATGTGCAACTGGAAATTAATGAACAATTTCTTAGCTCGGCAACCAGTCTGCCTGCTACGGGACATAAGTGGTCGAAAAATTGCAAAATGGAAGATGTCCCATGGACATTTCTCTTCCAGTCTCGAATGGTGAACTCCTGCGACAAAGGTTTGCCTGCAAATATGTTAAAACAACGATGGCATGACCTACTAATGATAACCAAGAAATTCATTACTTGCGAGGGCAGGTACGGGTTCATTTTCTTGTATCACCTTCATCTATTGATGGTTTTTATAGGCTACGAGCTCAACATGCCTCACTACCTTCATAGAATTCTGTTTAAGATGGCTAAAAGGTACAAACGCAATCAGGCCGATACCAGCCTCTTCCATTTGGGGTTAATTAAAATTCTTATGGTTTATGAGTTGGGGTTACGTCGTGACTGTTGGAGTGATTTTGTCAGTCGTAATGGCTTTGAGGACTCAAGCCCACCACAGGTTGGAAAACCTGTGGTGAGCGAAAGCAAACCTATCCCCCCTGTTCCTTATAGCGTTTTGCTACCCAAACCTCTACCCGACTCACCTATGAACTTGCCCATGTCTGTGACCAAACAGGTTGAAATTGCTAAACCTGTAGCCAAAAGGCCTAAAGCTAAAGCTGGTGCGAATTCTAAAGGCAAGAAAAATGCCTGGTTAATCTCTCGCATGGCAAGAAATAAACCCAAATTTCCTGTTAATCCTGAGCCTATCATGGTCAGCGAAGATTCTGACTCAGAGATTGAACGTTTCCTTACAGACGAGTATCCCTACTCAGAAGGACTATGTGACAAACCCTCATACGACTTTGTCAAAAACTTACCACCTTGTTTGCAGAATGATCCCAATTTTACCGTCATTGAAATGCCTCGTGGAACCCTCGGTGACTCGATGAAACCCTCTCCTGCTCAACCAGTTGTTCCACCATGCGATCAATGTGGCTTGTGGTTGGAAAGGTACTACCTAGATGTGCCATGATGCAATCCAGAATCCATGCTCTGGAGGATCAAGTGGAAAAACTCACCAGTCAGAATGCGAACCTGCAACCCAATGACAAGAAACAACGAACAACAGGTTCAATTCTGTTTAAAAACGTTGAGTCAGCTACAACAATCGTCAATTCGAAATTGGCATAGCCTCAACAACCTCGCTGGTATGACTTTCACCCATATGTATAACATATTCACAAACTCGGTGTACATCGTTGATCTGATCTGTAACATAAGCATGCACTGTTGTATATAATTTCGTTTTGGCAAATCAGATTTTTCTATCGTTAAAGTTTTAATTGGATTTGGTTTGGAATCGATTGATCACGAGATGGTTTTTGATTGTTTGATTTGATTTCGATTGAATGCTCTATTGCTAATTAAAGTCACTATTGCATCTATTATTAGACAAGCTGTTGTGCATTTCAAATTTTGAAACACGATCTATGTTGAGATCTAAATTGGTTATGATACACGTGATATAATTTATTTTGATCAGCCTGGAGACGGTTGGGATTATGTTTAAAAAAAGGTTTTGTGTTATCTTTACTCAAATCGTGAATTGATTCAAATCGTAACAGTCATGCAAGTCCCAGCCAGTCAATTCGTTGTGGACCGTCGACCCTATTTTCTTTTGAATTGGAATGACAATGGATATGCAGTTACAAATGGATTTGTAAAACGGAATTAATCATGCCCAGGATGACTCAATCCCGATTTTATTGGATTGTTTCCCAGCTTATGGTTATCAATGCTGTTGGATCTTGACTATGTAGTGCCCAACAATCAAAATCTATGTCGATTTTTGGTCAATACTGTTACGCATGTTTTCAATATATTGTAACAACCTTCCATATTGGAATTTGATTACAACAGAATAAATCTTATGCATAATCTCTATAGCCTGCCTATCTTTACTGTTGATTGAAACGACATGAACTTTATGTATATTGTTACAGCTGTAACAAATCTATTTGGTGTTCAATAGTATCGATTATAATTAGGTTGTGGCATATCATGTCTTATATGATTACGATTCTGTTTGATTATGGTTGTATTGATTACAATTATATCGTATCATTATACGATTTGATTCATTGCTTAAATTTTGTTTGATATAAAACAAGCCTGTTGAGATTTGACCATGTTTTATGGTAACTGAGAAAAGAGCATTCTTTACTCTGTTTCGATTGCATTCATTCTGAAATTGGTTGTTTTGAATGATAATTTCAATTGAATCATTAGTAATTCGTTTTGATGATGAAAAGAAAATTAAATTGGATTTGATTTCTTTTTAAGATTTTATTTGATTACTATCTGATTCCATATGCTATTTTAGACTAGCTACAGAATCAAATGATTCTGTAGCTAAGTCTGTAGGATCATTTTTTTTGTATTTTGTCACTAAAATATCTTTCTAATTTGATATTTGTGTGCTATTGTAGGTAAATTCGAATTGCAATTGAGTTTATGAACAGTTGGAGGATATCTCAAGGATTTCACTTGCATTTTTAGTTACTTAGTTTAGGAGATTTTGGGATCTATTCCCAGATTATGTAAAACTGTTTGATAATTATCCACAGGGATGTTTTACCCTGTGGAGAAACCGAAATATACTTATGATTTTTGTAATAATCAATATCCTCATTCGTGGGAAAACAAGGATATGGAATTCTGATACAAACTGGAGCAGAATTGATGTTTTTTCATAGCTTTAGCTTCTCAATATATCAACATTTTGTTTCAAGTTTTGTATATCACTTTGCTTATGGTTTACGACTACTTTAGCTATCTAAATCAAATGCAAATGATATAATTTTATTACTGTTATCCATACTTTGTCTCTTCCAAATAGATAAAAGACATAACAATTGTTGATCCAGTTCGTGAATGACAGGTTTATCTTCTTCATGAATTGAATTGTTATATATAAGTTTTCTGCATAACAAGTTTCCCTTATTGCAGGAATTTATAATCATAAGATTTTTATGATTTTCTTTTATGTCTTGTTTGACCTATAAAATACTTCAAGGAGCAGCATAGCTGATCGTTTACGAAAAGCTTAAGGGCTAAAACGGTGTGAGTTTCCTCCTTCGACCAGCTTAGAAGTCATCATACACAGGGCAGACTTGGAGCGTTTCCAGGTCAATTAGTTTGTTTCTTACTCTTTTCATTAAGTAGTTTAATTTAGATATAAGTTTGATTAGATTTATGTTAGATTGTTTAATTTCAGTAAATATATTAGATTGTTTAATTTCAGTAATGTTTATTTCCTTTTCATAAAATATAAAAAATCAAAAAGAGATCCTTGGTTGTCTTAGGGCAGAATATACATGAGTTTTGCAGGTTTTAATCAAATCTGTAGATTGTTTATAGTGTACATTTGTGAATAAGTAATATAGC